>CP139509.1:85717659-85943145 GCA_021014915.2 Artemisia tridentata subsp. tridentata
ATTGGTTCTCACACAACCAGAGGTTGCTTTAAACCGAAATTTTGATTAGGTGTCTGTTACACACTTAATCCTTTCAAAATGGTTGGAAGCAGTATGATTTTTCAATTCTAAAATCATGAACATACTGTTAAGTCAAATAATTTCTTAAACAAAGTTTTTCAAGAGATTCACAAAAAACCATCCATTGATGGATCATGAATCAAATGTCCACTGATTCACCTCTCATAGGAGTTAACACACCTAGAAGTGATGAGGACAGCAACTTAAACTTTTAAGGAATTGATGGCTTCATGTACAAAATTGTCTGACAACAAGTTCACATTGATAGATCAGTCAAAGGTACATAGTGAGATCTTCCAAACAAGGGGAGGAGGAAACAAAAGTTATTTGCTTCAGGGAAGGTTACAATCTCAGGGAAGGAAATAATTGCCCAGTAAAGGAAGAATAATCCAATAAAAGGAAGGAGAAGATAAGAGCATACAAGATGATGACATAGAGGTTGAAAATGACAAGAATAGATCATATATCTAGAAGGGATGAAGCATTCCTAAAGGAGAAAGTTCTATCTAGATCAAACGAAGGAAAGTTTCAATTCAGTTCATTATGTTTGTTCATCACTTGCAAAGGCATGCTGATAGATGATTTCACTTGTTGAAATCATTGCCTCTTACAATTCCTCCATCCAAGGAAATTGCACCATCTTTTGGTTCAATGTTTTGATATTGCTGAAGTCAAAGCAGATCAGTTCAAAATAAGAAGAATAGTTCAGATTCATGAAGTGTTTGAAAGATCTTCTCAAGTCCTCATTTAATTCAGAAAACATGTTTGAAATGATTCACATGTTTAGGGGAGGATTGTTGGGAATTAAATATTCTGAAGTTAGAGTATGAGAAAATACTTTAACAAGAAGGTACTGCTGGTTCATGATCAAGGTACTGCTAGTACATCAAGGTACTGCTAGAACAAGAAGGTACTGCTAGTTCAAGTAGAAGGTACTGCTAGTAGAGAATGGTACTGCTGATCAGTGAGTCATAGAGCTGCTACAAGGATAAGATCGAAGAAGATATTATTTTGTATGAGTCACTCTTATGCAAAAATAATATCTAGATATATTCTCAGTCAACAAGTTGATGCATGTGCTTGCATTAATTCATTTGAACAACTTGTGAGATATAAACTTCCATACGCTAGCTCGACTTGATCTTTTGTAAGACAAGTGTTGATTAGACTTAAAGTAATATTGTAAGAGATCTCTTGAACTATAAAAGAGATCTTAGATTAGTGATTATATACGTGCACAATTACAAACTCATATCTGTTAAGACATAGAACAAACAAAAACATATATCACAAATCTAGAAACATAAGATTCAAGGTCTTTGTAACCCTAGTGATAAACACAAGATCACTCGTATTATTTTGAATAATATTGAATCGTTTGGTGATAAACTTTCTTTGTTCATTGTTAAGTAACAAACATAATTCTTCCATTTCCATAACATACATAACCTTCTAAGTGTGATTAAGTAAATTCCGCGTACTTAATCATATAAACTCAATATATCATTACACACAAAGTATACAAGGTTTAACCACCTTAACCGTGTGTCGAATTCCTCTCAGATCTACCCAGGGACAATCCACTAGTTAGTGTAGAAGTCCTTAGGTATGATTAAAAAGGAGAAAAGTGTGATTAAGGGAAGAGTGCCGACTGAGATAGAGCTAGTACTGGAACAAACCCAACAAGGTACTAGTAATGAAGTCTCGGTAAGCACTGAAGGGGTTGAAGAATGAAAAAGAAATGTAAAGATAAAGGGTGAAAAGAAAGAAGCCCTCCTTACACTTTAGGCAGAAACAGGGTCAATTCATATGCTGTCAGAATCACTTGGTTGATTGCTGACATTGAAGACAAAGTATCATGGACCCAGTGATACGCTGCACAACCCTCCCTAGCCACTCAAGGTCCCTCAAAGGACTCTTGTTTCAATTGTCACGGAGTTCAATACATTTCTATCGTCTCTCTCACTCCGAGTTAGATGATATTGAAAAGGTGGCAGTCCTCTCCAGCCTCCGATCACCAAATCAAAACGCACAATTGAGTCTAGAGCCACGAGATGCATTATAAGATCTCATAGGGACACGAATTATTTCTACACTGGTAGTTCAACATTAAGGACACCAGTTGTAAACTTATGAGTCCTACGCAGATCTTAGCAATCTGCCAGAACATTTATGAGAGAATTTACAAATGTAATTCTCAATGATTGAATGGAAATTCCTGCCAGGGTCAACATCAAACAGCCCTGAAAGCAGGTCACTTCGGTAATTCCTTGTGGATTACGCTTAGTGATCACGGCGGTTTCAAATGGTCTACAGTCGTGGAGTGATCTCCAGCGACTCACCTAATCGTTGATATACTACAGTACGATCTTAAAAAGCCCTCTGTGGGTTTTCGATTAGGAACGGTCTTGGTAAGGATTAGAGAGAGTTTTCACACTATGCTGTTAACAATCTCGAAGTCCGAACCTGTAAGTACCGGACGTTTTATTGCTAACTGTCGTATGCAGGAACTTCTGGCGGTTGTAGCTGTTGGATGCTGTAGCTGGTTGCAGTTGTAGCTGGTTGCAGAAAAGATGCCAATCCTCTACCACATGTTCACACTACATCATCATTGTAATTCAACAAAGTCATGATCAACCAAAAGACCTTTAACACAGCTTCTGCAAACTCTGATGCTGAAGATCATGACACCAAATAGTGTGAGCATGTCGGCTCAAAGATTATCACATCACGTGGAGACATACTACTGAAAGATGGCTTAAAGATACATGTTGGATGATAGTTTCGAAGAATACTCAAAATCATCCAAGACAAGGAAAAGTCATCAAAAGTTCACTGCTGAAAGCACAATGATCAAAGACGTTGAAGAATCAAAGACTACGAGCTATGAAGACAAGTTCTGAAGATGGAATGCTTGAAGTCAAATTATTATTTCCGGGGTGACCTCCCTTAGGGGGAGATTGTTAGGAATATAAATATTCAGATGAAGGCTCGGTCACCCCGAGCATCTATTTAGCATTCACATAGCTCGTAGGCTTATTTATATTAGCTTAGCAATATTAGTATTAGTATTAATAGTATTAGTCGTATTTATATTTGTGGAGTGGGTCGGGGCTTTCCCCACTGTCAGCTCACTCCACAGCTCACTAGGGGCACAATATTAGGAACTATATATAAGACCCTTCCCACACATGGGAAGGGTGGAACTCTCATTCTCTTAATCTAATTTTCCTGATTTTGCTTTCAAGAGTTTCCCACTCTCTCTCTCTAGTTCATCTTCCACCTAACTCAAACATGGAATTCTTGATCTTTCAAGATCCAAGGCCACCCGAATAGATCCACACAATCAAAAGGTTAGATCTTACAGTTTTTGCATGTGAGGGAAACATGTGATATTCGGTTCTTTAATTGAGATAACGAAGGGAATAAATGGGCTGGAGGTGCCGAGTCTTTGGGGGAGTTTAATGGGACTTTTTCTCATTCAAAAATTCAAATAATGGCCCAAGTATTCACATATTATTTTGTGTACACATTTAAAAACAAACCCGGACCCTTTATATACTTATTAATCATGTGATAGAACTTAGGAAATTATAGGTTGGTCGAATTTATTGTAGCTTAGGTTAGGAGTTCTCATTTGTAACTTAACTTTTTAATTCGTAACGGAGTTCAAACTTTAAGTAATATTCGTATTAAATGTTCAAACGTCGTTTCGGATTTTAGGTTGTTATAATTCTTCCCCTCTAAAAAGGAAAATTTCGTCCTCGAAATTTGAAGTCGCAAAAGTTAGACAGAGACGTATCAGTCACGAAGGAAGTGACAATCTTTAGCCTCACGCTCTAAGAGGTTCTTCCAAAGAATATTTACAAACGGAATAGTTTTATTTCCCATGACTCGACCCCGACAACTAGGATAGCCCCAGGCTCTCCACCGAACACAAATCATAAACAATCTGATCCAACGAATACGAAGCAAATACGTAGCAGATGACAGTTGTACTCTCACAAAGAGGTCATGAAACACATATACACACGAACCAAATACGGAGCTAAACGATAAAACTTCATCAAATCTATCCAGATTCTAAACGAACTAAGGAACTTGCTAATAATCCGAGAAGCACATACCGAATCATCAAACGTATCAAGAGTTTCATAAAGAGTGGTTAACATATTCGTATCGATGATCAACTAAGCACATATCAGAATATCAAAATGTATCAGAAAGCATAACGGAATAGGTAGAATAATCGTACGGATAAGAACGAATCTAAGGTCTATGTATCGCGAACTAAATCTTCCTTATATGCCAAAATGTCTAACTATTCTGTATGGAAACGTCATACGGAACATACAAATTCCTGGTCTAAAGTTTTTAAAATTTCCCTTCCACAATGATAACTAATCCATTAGTCACTGTTATCAACTCCGGACCTTCAATAAACAGCTCCCCGACCTAATTTAACTAAAAGGTGTTCTTAATCTCTGTTCATACAAAACTCCAGAAGGAAAACCCTTGTCACTTGCATGCCATCAATCTTAGTGAGCAAACACAACCATGCCAA
The DNA here is from genome assembly GCA_021014915.2 of Artemisia tridentata subsp. tridentata. Lineage (NCBI taxonomy): Eukaryota > Viridiplantae > Streptophyta > Magnoliopsida > Asterales > Asteraceae > Artemisia > Artemisia tridentata. The sequence goes on from CP139509.1 coordinate 85,722,284, forward strand.
ACACTTGTCGAATTTTTCGCTCAACACATCTTCCAAGTTCGAAATCCATCATCCTTGGAGGTGCAAAGCATTACTAAACTTGAGTCTGGTTCCTCAATGTTAGCCTTAAAAGTAATGTCATAATCGGGAATTGCACTAGTTTAATCATTTACTTAAACACAGGGACTAGTCCTGTCTATAGGGCATAGTTTAGAGTGTTAAGTAGTATAAATACCCATCCTACTCACAACTAGGAGGGTTGGGATTCTCATTGTATCACCAAGGGGTGTGTGTGTTTCACTTTCTCTCTCTAGAAAACACACACACCTTCCCCCATTCTTTAATCTAATCTTACCATGTTTACTCTTTATTTTGAGTTTCCCCGACCTCCTAAAAGTGTTTCTTGTTATTACAATTGGTATCAGAGCTAACCAGGGGCGAATCGTGAGGTTTTGGGGTGAAAAATGTGATTTGTGGTGTGTTTTTGAAGTTACTATTCACGTTATTGTTCATCAGTGAGGTTACCGAGTTTCTGAAATCTTACCAAGTTTGGTAAACATTATCGAGTTTCTGAAATTTTACCAAGTTTGGTAAACATTACCGAGTTTCTAAAATCTTACCGAGTTTGGTAAACATTACCGAGTTTCTGAAATTTTACCAAGTTTGGTAAATATTACCAAGTTTCTGAAACTTACCAAGTTTGGTGAAAGTTATCAAGTTTCTGAAATTTACCAAGTTTGGTGAAAGTTATCAAGTTTCTGAAATTTTACCAAGTTTGGTAAATATTACCAAGTTTCTGAAATTTACCAAGTTTGGTGAAAATTATCAAGTTTCTGAAATTTACTAAGTTTGGTGAAAGTTATCAAGTTTCTGAAATTTACCAAGTTTGGTGAAAGTTATCAAGTTTCTCAAGATTACCAAGTTTCTCGAGTTACTAAGTTTATCAAGTTACCAAGTTTCTCAAGTTACCAAGTTTCTCGAGTTACCAAGTTTCTCAAGTTACCAAGTTTCTCAAGTTTCCGAGTTTCAAAAATTTTCGAGTTTGGAAAGTTGAAAAGTTGGTAATACAAGGATTCTTCGACTTTGGACTTTAAGGATTCTTCGACTTTGGAACCGAGCTACACCAAAATCACAAATGATATTATTGGTCTACACCTTCAAAATCACCACGTATAGCTTAAAAGATCCTGATCAAAAATTACAATCAAATGACAATGGCTAAATTTTGAATGTTATCAACTGTGACTACAAGGATGATTCATTATTACTAATTTGAAGTTGAAGTGGAATATCACGGGTACGTGTACTTAGTATCTTGAAGATATCGGGGTTGGTTGGATGCATGATTCTTCGAGATCCTTGTTCGAGCTGAGGTTGCTCACAGAGCATAGAATGATTAAAACTTGATTTGTCTAGTTATACCTGATGTAAGGAGTTACGTTGTTGTGCTCACAGAGTATAGCTATTACTTTAAAGGAGTTACGTTGTAGTGCTCAAGTGTCACAAAAAACTGTGGATAATTCAAGATGAGTTCATATACAGTTAAGGATGGTTGGATGGGTATATGAAACGACCTATGCTTTAAGGAGTTACGTTGTAGTGCTCGGTATAGGTTCTTAGTCAGACAATAGTGCAAGTTTAAGTCACAAGTTTGGGTTATTTTACTTCAATCTCAAGTTCGTCATAGTGGGTTTTCTCCATCAGTAGTCACTACAAAAAGCCGTTGTTTTTTATACAGGGGGTTGATAAAGAGTTAGACAAATTCAAATGGTATTATTAGTAGATTGGGTCTATTTACATCTTCTCACGGGCTATATGGTTAATGATAAAGTGCTTCCAGTTAATACTTCACGTACACATCATTATGCTGATTCCAATAAATCGTAACCGGCAGGGGAAAGAAATGTGTACATCGAGGATGCTCAACATGTTCACGTATTACTTATCCGTGACCAATGATACGGTTCTAAGCATACTTGTACATCGAGGACGCACAACAAGTTACCCGTGACCAATGATACGGTTCAACTTGTTACTTTGGTGTTATCATTTCATGTGTACGTTACGGGCTGACTTTTCATATGAAATATAACTGGGATGTATTTGGAGAGATTAAGATGTTGATACTCTATTCCCCTGAATAAATAATCTTGAAGAAGGTCGAGTCTACAGTCTGTTCTACATTTTCCGCTGCGTGTTAGAAGACTAAAGACGGAATACGTTTAATTATCAAAAGACTTCTTTAGATTCAGGGCATTCAACAGAAAGCTTGTCAGTTTGGAGGAGAGAACTAATTAGGGGAGAGTGAAAATCCAGATTTAAAACCCTAATTAGATCTGCTCGCATTGTTCTTCTACAAGTAAAGAGATGACAGCTGAGAAGATTCTGCAAGCTGAACGAAGTAATGAAGTTTAAAGACCATTCTCAGAGCTGTTGTGCCTATGTTTTGTATTTAAGTTTACTTGTAGGGAACATTGTAAGCAATTCTCATATGACATCACTTTGGGGAGAGATTGTTAGCCTTAAAAGTAATGTCATAATCGGGAATTGCACTAGTTTAATCATTTACTTAAACATAGGGACTAGTCCTGTCTATAGGGCATAGTTTAGAGTGTTAAGTAGTATAAATACCCCTCCTAGTCACAACTAGGAGGGTTGGGATTCTCATTGTATCACCAAGGTGTATGTGTGTTTCACTTTCTCTCTCTTGAAAACACACACACCTTCCCCCATTCTTTAATCTAATCTTACCATGTTTACTCTTTATTTTGAGTTTCCCCGACCTCCTGAAAATGTTTCTTGTTATTACACTCAAGCCTTCAGTAGCTCTTCCTATGAATGTGACGTAGAAACGCGAATCTCTGACACGATCACTACAGGTGCGGCATGTAGCTTGAATAATCTTCTGCCGAAAGAAATCTTTGCCAATCTTCCAAGTGAGCCGACCTAGTCAAATGATCCACTACAACTCAATTCATATTGTCCTTCCTAAATGTGTGCGGAAATCCTGTTTCAAAGTTCCTGAAAGTTTAATCCCACTTCCTCATACGAACATTCAAAATTAAGGAAAACCACTTGTACGCTGATGCTGAATCTTAACCTATTGACACACTAAACACTTCGCCACCAAGTAGTCACAACCATCTTCATACCATTCCATTGAAATTTTCTGCTTCAAGTCTTTATACATATTAGTAAAACTAAGATGAATAGAGTAGATAGAACTGTGTGCTTCAATCAAAACCGCTTCCTTCAAGTATTCTAACACAGATCATATTCCACCGTCTTGCTCCTGAGTTTCTTCACGTTCGTCACAAATCACTCCCGGTCATGCGTCAGATAGTTCACTTCCTACAGTTCTAGCTGTATTGATGCATAACCAACAATCTTCCCGGGCTGCATAAGGACATAGCTAAGTCTCTTTCTTGAGTAGAAACAAATCTCTTTTCAGCTTTTCAAATTTCTCCTTTCATTCTTCATCCCAAACAAATTTACTCTTTGGAAATATTACATAGAACTTCTTCTGACATAGAAATTTCAACACCGAATTACGAAGATGATCCCCGTGTTTCTTTTTTGTCTTTGAATATACCAATATGTCATACTATGACAAATTGTCCAAGTATTCATGAAAGACACGACTTAACAAGTCCATAGGAACAGTCGGAGCAGTAGCCAATACAATTGGCATCACAACACTCATAGAAATCATAACGAATACGAAAAATGATTCTAGGAACATCTCGCTCCTTAAACGTAACTGAAAATAATCGGATCCAAACTCAATCACTGAGAAAAACTTCACACCTTGAAGTTGATTAATCAAATTGTCGATTCGAGGCAACGAATAACGGTTCAAACTATAATACGATTCAGCTTTCGGAAATCAACACACAACCTCATGCTATCATCATTCTTCTTCACAAGCACAACACGGAGACACACTTAGACAAATAAACCACTTCCTAGAAGTTGGTCCTTCAATTCTTTCCATTCAACTGATGTCGTTCAATAAGGAGTTTCAGAATTAGGCAAAATGTTGCTCTTATACTGATAGGGTTTCTGAATCAACCAACTTACTGATCTCAGGCACTGCTCAAGATCTCCTATGATCCCAATAAGTTCAAGTTATATGATGTAACTATTATCACGTTGGCCAGGCATCATAATACTTGCATCATATACACATGCCTTTATTGCAATCACATGCTACCTCGAGTCGTGACTAAACAAATAGTCATAACCAGATCAAAACAAATTCACACTCAGATAGAAATCTTGATAGTTAAACCAAGAACACATTGCGAAATTTCAAACAACTGAATAACTCTCAAGGTGAGTTTCATCAAACGAAGTATCTTCACAACCGCGAGGGATTAACGTACGAGTTTTCAAAGCAAAGGTGATCATAATTGCTTACCAGGTTAGAAACCATGGTGCAGAAATTTGAGTTTCTCAAATCACCAAAGATGACAAATCTAATATGACTGTTGTTAGCATCTCGATGCTCAGTCAACAAATCCATATTCAGAATAATATCGAATCAAACCTTTCCAAAGGAAAAGATTAGCAGAACGAAACTTATCTTCAAATATCATCAAAACGTACTGAACAATTCTGATACTCATGATGTATAATCACAAGATTTCTCATAGAGATGGAACTAGGTATAGCAAATTCTAATAGTGGAGGGGGAACCTTAATATGCTTAGAAAAAGCAAGAGAAACCACATAATGTGTCGAACACATCAATTTAATACCTATACGAATTTTCTGAACGAAAAGCATCTAAACGAATAACAAACGAATCAAAGATCGAAGTTCGAAAGAACGTGGTAAATTCAGAAAGTGAAACCTGTAATGTAAAACCCAAAAATCCGTAATCGCGTTTTATTTGAAAATTTGAACTTAACCAAAGTTTTGTAATACTCAATAAAATACCTAAACTATATGATATATTATAATACATTATATGAATTATAACCTAAGATATATGCATAATATAAAGTTTGTTACAAGAAATCCTATCCTAACCTATCAATCCGATTTCCCCCCCCCTTTCAATCTCAGCCTAAATTTTGGCCCACTCTTAAATACATAATCAATCATAATAATCTGCATTTACAACCTTCCTAATTAAAACCCACGCTCCCCTCTTTGGTCCTATAATAGATCCGGTTCTTTTTCCCCTTCTCTTTTCATACGAAACAAAACAATAACACACATAAGTTCCTGTAATTCTTTTCTCCCAAGATCCAATAGAAGAGTGTTGTTGTTGTTGTGGTGTTCAATCGTGCCAAGGGTTTCAGGTTGGGTATTGTGATTCGTGGTGTAGTTTCCTTGTGCTCTTCCTCTTGTCTCGCTAATCAGTTTAAGGTATCACCATTCCCTTTTTTTTCGACACATACAAATCTAAATTTAACGAACTCTAAAACCTTATCAATATCATGCTTATAGGCTCGTATAATTTGTTTAATTTGTTGGTTGAAGATATTCCTAGAACTGCCTTTCGTATTCGTTACGGCCACTACGAGTGTTAGTGATGCCAACCGTATTGGCTAATGCTCTGACTATTTATGGACTTGATGAATCGTATCTTTCGTTAGTACTGGGACAAATCTGTCATAGTGTGACATCTTGGTATATTCAGAGACGAAGGAGAAACATGAGGATCATTTTCGTATTGTATTAGAAATGTTGCGTTAGAAGAAGCTTTAAACAAAATTCTCGAAGGGTGATATTGTGGTTGGGACAAGAGACGTTCTTAGCAGATGGTATCATTTTGGTTCCTACTAAGATTGGGATTATCACTAAATGGTCAAGACCGACGACAGTTACTGGGGTTAGAACATTTGAGTCTTGCAGAAGGATTGTGGAAGATGTTCATAACTGGCGTTATCGTTGATGAAGCGTATAAGAAGAGAGGAGAAGTTTAGTTGGGAGGAGGAACGAGAACTGAGTTTGAAGAGCTGAAACAGGAATTAGCTTCTAGGTGGGTACTAATTTTGGGAATGATTTCAACAAGAGACTTGGTTATACACTTGTGCAGCATGGGAAGGATATCGCTTATGCATCAAGACAACTAGAACCGTAGGAGGCGGAATATCCAACACATAACTTGGAGTTGGTAGCAGTGATCATGTGAGAGATTCACGTTTTACTTCACAGTTCCAGGGAGAACTATAGAATGCTTGAGGAATCAGACTCAAGTTAAGATTTCTTTTCACCCTCAGATAAATGGACAGAAGGAATGAACTATTCGGACTTTAGAGGATATGTTAGAATCCTGTACTTTGGTAGGGATGGAATTATATAACATCTTTTGTTGGAAGGGGGTTAGATAGCTGCTTATTGAAGATCCGGAGTTGATTATAGTGACTTATAGAATAGTTACCGTGGTAGAGGAACTTTGAAATCTTAGACCGGGGGTTGTGTGTTCTTGGGGTATCTCCGTACAGAAGGGTTAGACGTTCTGACATAATATAGAGATTTATTCAGTGATTCGTTAGTCCTTAAGTTCGTTCTTATCATTACGGATATTCTACCCTTATTCTTATGCATTTTATACGTTCTATAATTCGATAATTACTTCGTTGATCGTTTGTACGTTTCCTTGATTCGTCGGAATTTTAGAATAGGATTGTGAAAATTCCTACTGTTTAGCATTGCCTCCGTATTTATCTCATGTTCATATCATGCTTCAGTTCATGTATCTCATTTGAGATGTCTTAGTTATCATCCGTCGCATGTGGTTTCGAATCCGTTGGATCAGATTTGTTATGATTTGTTCTGTTGAGAGAGCGTAAGGCTATTTTGGACCGTCAGGATCGAGTCATGAGAAACAACCTTTCCGTTTGTTAAAATCGTTTTCATTTCCTTTCGTTATCTGGTACATTTCCGTTAATCATTTCATTTCAATTTCGCGGACGAAATTTTCTTTTTAGAGGGGAAGAGTTGTAAAACCCAAAAATCCGTAATCGCGTTTTATTTGAAAATTTGAACTTAACCAAAGTTTTGTAATACTCAATAAAATACCTAAACTATATGATATATTATAATACATTATATGAATTATAACCTAAGATATATGCATAATATAAAGTTTGTTACAAGAAATCCTATCCTAACCTATCAATCCGATTTCCCCCCCCCCAATCTCAGCCTAAATTTCGGCCCACTCTTAAATACATAATCAATCATAATAATCCGAATTTACATCCTTCCTAATTAAAACCCACGCTCCCTTCTTTGGTCCTATAACAGATCCGGTTCTTTTTCCCCTTCTCTTTTCATACGAAACAAAACAATAACACACATAAGTTCCTGTAATTATTTTCTCTCAAGATCCAATAGAAGAGTGTTGTTGTTGTTGTGGTGTTCGATAGTGCCAAGGGTTTCAGGTTGGGTATTGTAATTCATGGTGTAGTTTTCTTGTGCTCTTCCTCTTGTCTCGCTAATCAGTCCAAGGTATCACCATTCCCTCTTTTTTTTGACACATACAAATCTGAATTTAACGAACTCTAAAACCTGATCAATATCATGCTTATAGGCTCGTATAATCTGTTTAATTTGTTGGTTGTTTCGTTAATTTATAAACCATGAAAACGCCACATGAAATCATGATATAACCTTGCTAATATGTTGATTCAACCCATTGTTTTCTTTTCTATTTGACCTAATCGACCAAGCCCTAACATGGTCATTAAAATCAGTAGGTTAAAATATATAAGACATTAATGACATGCTACTAAACATGGTAAAATCCTAAGAATTTATTTATTGGTCGATTAGGGTTAAATGGTTATTTGGTGGTGATTTTATGAGTTACAAGCTGTCCAGAAATTTGGGTCGGGTTGTGAGGAGTCTAAAATAATGATCCCAACGTGTTTTTGTGAATTTCTTGAGTCTAAAACTAAGTTTATTGAGTCAACTTTCTGCATGTCAAGTTTTATAGCCATTGGAGGTCGAGAAGATGGTCTTTTGATTTTTACAAGGTTAAGTGTCAAAACTGTATTTTGGATATCTGAAAATCAGTCGTTGTTTTTTATTTTTAGTTTTAAAACCATAAGGAATTAAGAAGTCTCATTTGACAGGGATAATAATTAAGATGTATATGGCTTACTGGAATTTTTGTGGATTTTTCTGAAAGGTTTAAATGGGTTAATTAAATACAAACTTTCGGGGTATACCTGTAGTGCACTTTCTGGACAGGTTTGGGAAAATAATTTTTGAAATGGTACTTTCACTTAGTAATAAAATCTGGGAAAATTTGGGGAGGTTCTTAACTCATGTGGAAGTCTCAAATAAAATTGGTAGAACCTCAGGAGCTCATTTGATAGGTCTATAAATTCATAAGAGACTGAGTCATATTTGCATTCTAAACCTAAAATTCTGTTTTGGCACATATAAACCCTAATTAAGTTAACTAAGGATTTGAAACACATATAAAACCTATGTCTAATTAATTATCACTATTAACCCTAAGAACTTGGAATAATTATGAATCTGACCTAATCTGTAAACCCTAAGTTGAGAACATGATTAATAATAAGCAATAAATTCGTTATGACATTTAATGAGCTAATAAGTATAATATGAACCCTAATCTGTGTAGATTCGTTCAAGAAGACGTGACGTTGTTTCATTGTGATCACCTTTCCGTTTGCTTTCATTTCATTTGCTAAGGTACAGATATTCCGCCATTTCTCAGTAAGGGTATCTCATGACTTGATTCCTTGATGTTTGATATTCTGATTTATAATCCATTTAATATTCGTTTGGTTGTTTTGTCTGATATGATTCGTTCGTTATCTCCTGTGACTTTAGTATTTGAATCCTTTGATACTTTGTAAATTCAATTGATATTATAACTTCGTGTGAAAACCTTTCTTAAATATATCATGATAATGTTTTGAGAAAAACTGTTTTAAAATGATTGCTATGAAACCGATGCGATACCACTTTTATATGAAGGTTTAATGACTTTTATGAAAACTGCTTTTAAAAGAATACGTTTATGAAACCAGTGTTTAAATGATTTTCATAATTACTTAACCTATTTGTACTCTATCTTTTCCTTAAATATTTCTCATGATTTGTACTCTTTTTCATTTACCGTTTACTATTCTGATTTATGATCCACATTTGATTATTATGCATTTGCTATTTTGTTGATAGGATTCATTCAGTTGGTATTATCTTTGTTGGATAATTGATAATTACCCTTTATGCTTTATTTGTATCATCTGTTTCATTCTATTGCCCGAGCTATTTGTTTTGAACTAGACATGAAGGTACCATGACCATGTCATAGAGGCACCTATGGCATGACACTGTTCTGTGGAGGTGTGATTAGTCCACAAGGTTCCCACTTATGCTATATAGCAACCATGGCCGCCATACTTATTATTATTATATTAACGTACGTATGCACAGTCTCAAACTAGTATATGTATATCTGTTTTGCAAGGAGCGTATGGATTCATCCTAGGTACTTTGTTCAGTCCAGTTATTTAGTGAATGGATTGTGTGTGTGCCATACACCCCATTTCACTTCTGGTACATTGTGAGCTAACTACTCCATGTACACTTTGCTATGACTTTGCTATGATTATGATTATGATTATGTTTATCTGTTTTGGGTTTATTCATGTATCATGTCTAGACATATCTGTTTAGGGCTCGTGGGCATTCCTTTGTTATTTTTGATTCCTTATTCATTCATTTATTTTCTCATGACTTATGGTATATTGTTCAGCAGGTTTCCTTAGTTTCGTTTCATTCATTCGTTTGCTTATTTCCTTTCATTATATGTATCTGTTCACTGGGCTTTTTAAGCTTAGCCTTATTTTCTTTTCCTGCGGCAGGTTTTAAGAGGGAAGCTAAGTTTTGAGTGAAGAGTGCATAGGAGCTCTTAGTGGACTGCACTATTGATAGCTCCCCATGGATTAGAGTTGGAATTAGAGTTTTCATTTTGACTTAGTTTGTATCTTAGATTTGGAAGTTGTTATGTTCAGATTGATTACATTGTTATTATCCCTTAGAATACTTTTGTAACCATTGTATTATTAAAGTCTTCCGCATGCGTATGTTCTGTTTGACGCCATAAATGTGACATTTGACCCATTCTCGGATGGGCGTGTTACATGTAAGGCATTACTACAAAATTCTCAAAGCATTCTAAACTTATGCTGCGTATCCTGATAAATTTTCTAATTCTCCGGAACGAATGATCTTATAAAGGCTTAACTGAAAGCAGAGGCATAAATCAGAGTGATGCGGAAGAAAGATAGCTAACTAATGCCTTATCATATAATCTACCCAATCCTCACCGGTCATAGCTGAAGTTCCTGCAGGGAGAAACCTAACGCAAATCCTTCAAAGGTTATTCCGTAAGCTCCTATAGTGCAAACCTAAGGGTCCAAATCTTCACAGGCGATAACTTATGTGCTACAAGTCGAAACCTGGCTCTGATACCATAATTGTAACACCCCAACCCGACAAGGGTCAAAATGCCACATTATGGTGTCAATCAGAACATACAAACGCAAGCGTAAGACTTATAAACATAATAGTTACAAAGGTATTTTAATGATAATAACGAAATACTAACTCTAAACATAATGAGTTCCAAAACTGAAATACAAATCCAAGCTAAATCTAACTGAAGGTAAATCCAAATCTAATCCAAAAGCAAATGGGTATCTATCGTCAGGGTGGTCCACTAAGAGCTCCTATGCACTCTTCACTCAATCCCAGCTTCCAACCTAAAACCTGCCGCAGGAAAAGAAATGCGGCTGAGCTTAAAAAGCCCAGTGAACAGATATAACCAAACGAATAATCAAACGTATATATAAGTGTATGGAAAGAAACCATAAACTCTTGTTGAACAAATATCAGATGTCAAACGAATAAAGGGTCAAGGATCAACTGAACAAAATGTCATATATCATAAGAAGAAAATCATAGTGAAACATAAGGAGGTCATAATGAAGTCAAAGGAAATCAAATAGAGAATCCTAATCATATAACAGAACAGAACAGAAATGCCCACGAGCTCAGAAAGCATGCCACATGCTTAGTCACATAATCATATCATATCATATATCCGTCAAATCATAAGTAACCATAGAGGAGCGACCTCTCAAAAGTGAAATGGGGTGTATGGCACACACCAACCAATCACTACAAAGCCATATCATAACATATCACAAACCTAGGATGCATCCATACGCTCCCTGCAAACAAAATACATATGCAAGTACTAGACTGTACATATATATACATAATGGCCATGAGCTCAAATCATACATAACAAAAGGGAACGCCGTGGATCAATTACACCTCCACAGAAAGTGTCATGCCATTGGTGCCACAATGACATGGCCATGGTACCTCCATGGATAGTTAGCTCGGGAAACAGAATAAAGCAAAGCTATCCATAATCATAAAGAAGCAATCATAGCATAATTAACAAAGCATATCAAACTGAACAGAATCTCATATCAAATGAGATAGCATACTGAATATCATAACAAAATGGATAGCAAACGGAATCATATCAAAGGATCATATCAAATGGATCATAGCAAATGGATCATATCATAGTAACTGAATCAAAGTCAAGGATCGAGAAGTCATGAGAAACCTTTACTGAGAAAAGGTAGAATATCTGTACCTCAAACCGCAAATGCAACCATATCAGAAAACACAATGATCGGAAGTTACTCATTCTTCAGCGAATCTACACAAATTAATGATCGCCTTATTATTTAAGAACCATTTCATAAGTTATTCCTGATTCAGTACTTATTGTTGTTCAGATTGACATATTAGGGTTTCCTGCTATTTATAGCAACTTTCCAAATTTAGTAACTTTCCATATTTAGTAACTTTCCCGAATTAGTAACTTTTAGGGTTACAATGAAAATTAAGTAAACTTAAAGGCTTATTATGACCAATATCGTAGTTTAGGTTTAAAGTGACAACTTATCATAGTTTAGGGTTCATTGTGACAATTTCCAAAGAATAGGGTTTAACTTGTAAATTAATTCCATAATGACCCATTTAGTACTTAGCCGAATTAGTGAACACTTTGGACATTTTACGGATTAGTTAACTAGAACAAAACATATCCACTTACACCCTCTCGCTAACCACACACAAATGCAACTCACTCGATATCGTTTTATTAAGAACCCAAGACCCCAAAACTTGTTCGACACACCCTTTTTCCTTCCACCTTCTCGACTCCAAAATAACACCAAGATGACACAAGCCCTAAACCCTTAACGAGATACAATTTACCCTCCTCGACTCAAACCAAATAAGAACCAATCACCCCTTTACACATTACCATTTTAGCGACACCAACTAAGACCAAAACGACCCAAACCTTAACCAACCCATTACCATGACTTATACCTTTTTCAAGCAGTTTGTAAACATGTTTTCCAGCCCATTTAGACTACTCAATAATACACACAACCAACACACCATTCGACAGCCCCCTTACGAGACACACACAAGAATATCGAGGCACAAAACAATTTACTCTTATTCCATTTCAGGCCTGATCACCCACATCATATTATAGGTTTACAATTACGTAGAGTATATATGTTTTACAGCCTTAATTGATTCACACCTGATATACACACGCCACAGCTTAACGAGCACAAAACATCCCACATAAACAAGCCCTTTTATTTACGTAAATAAACATGTATGTCCATTGTTATTAGTTTAGGCTTTAATCCAGGTCTTTAAAACGTATACTAGTGATCGAATTGAGTTGTCTAAAGGCTCGATTAAAAGACTTACGTGTCAACTGATTTGGAAGGTAAAACAGAAAACAAAGTCGACATAGGTGTAGGTTATAGGTTCATGATCTTATGTGACTTACAAATTTATTCGTGCGATTACATAATGAGACAACAACAAATTTATGCAAGCGTGATCTCTATGCGTTTTAAATGCATGCTATATGTATGTTTTTCAGAGGTCGATTTTAATATAACACAAGAACGATCATATGAGTACCTCTTGGTCAGATTAAAACGAATGAAACAAGCACCAATGAACCAAATCCAGAACCCACAATCAAGCCAAATAAAAAAAACCAACAACGATTACCCCTTGAGCCACCTTCGTACCTCTGATCTCTTGGGGAAATAGGAGCTGCCGAATGGGGTTATAGAATTCTATGGTTTTTGCGTGTGAGGGAAACATGTGATATTCGGTTCTTTAATGGGACTTTTTCTCATTCAAAATTTCAAATAATGGCCCAAGTAATCACATATTATGTTGTGTACACATTTAAAAACAAACCCGGACCCTTTATATACTTATTAATCGTGTGATAGAACTTAGGAAATTATAGGTTGGTCGAATTTATTGTAGCTTAGGTTAGGAGTTCTCATTTGTAACTTAACTTTTTAATTCGTAACGGAGTTCAAACTTTAAGTCATATTCGTATTAAATGTTCAAACTTCGTTTCGGATTTTAGGTTGTTATATGAATACAAATACTAAAACTTGACATATTCACCTAGGTTGCGTGTCGGAGCAGTTTATTCACCATACTTGATTTACTTTCCAAACAGACTACTGTAATACAAAGGTGAGTTCATAGTCCCACTTTCATATGTTTTTCCAAACTTGTGGGGAGATACATGCTACAAACCTGAATACAAGTATGTTTCTGTATGCAAATCCTGATTGATATTGCCTAAGACACACTGCTGCCCCTAAAAAGACCCTCATATCATGAACCATTAATCACTTGCGAGTGAACGCGAATATTGTGAATAGATCTATTGGAGGTTGACAGCCCATTTGTGTTAGCCGAATAGATAGCCTTTGTGCTAGCCGGATTGATAGCCAAATGCACATTATTTGAGAGTTACTAGGAAGTTGGCAAGCTCCTACCTGGGGGCATTGTTACTTACATCATCCTTATGATGTTAGTAATTTATATCATTTTATAATATCACACACGTTAACGTTTGAGTTCATGAGACTTAGAGCAATATAATGTACTGCAATATTACTATTTTTACCATTATGCAACTTGTGTTCAACTAATTATTATACAAACACTATGGATTCACTCAACCTTTGTGTTGACTTTTTAGCATTTTTATCTCAGTTCCATAATGAACGAGGATGGCACGGAGGGGAACGGATACTTTTCGAAGGCTAAAATCTAATTATCATTCGAAACTTATTTAACAAAATGAAAAACTACTGGGACATCATTTTATAAACTCTGATATTCGAATGATAATCTTTCAAAACAACTCAATTAGAGATCGTTTTCTATTATTATAACTATTGTGCCATCGAGTAACGCCCAGCTTGAATTCCGCTTCGTATCCCGAAATTGGGGGTGTTACAAAGATGATTTGTAAATTTGGTCTATTATAGCTAAAATTTTGGTATCAGGTTCTATCTACGGGACCTTAACAAGAATATTATGGTTCTTTCAAAAATAACCTAAAAGGCACGTGATTGACCTGTATTCAGCACATGAGTAAGTGTTATCGCGTATTTATTTGAAGCAGGTAGTTAGAGACTGACTATGTACCACCTCGAGTTACTGCCCCAAAATACTAGAAAGAAGATTCCCGCCTTAACTAACGAAGAAATCTTGGCGGGATCGCCACATGCTGATTTTGAGCTAGTTTGGATAAGTCAGATTCAAGTTCTTATAAACCGAGTTTAACATAGTTTGGTTTGATCTAACATAACAATTCTAAGATAGCGTTGTGGTAAAGGCTTGTGACTATTAAAAGGATCACATTTTAATTTAACCTTGGTTCCGAAAGAAAAAAAGATTTTGAGCACGTTTTCCACTACGTACTTAAACTCTCACAAGTGAAGCATCGAATTAAAATATGAACATTACATTTCACATATTGTTTTTTAGGAAAGACTTATGGGCATGTTTGGCGCGAGAAATATGAAAGATTATGGAGGTTTAAAATTATTTTTTTTGAAAGATAAGCTTTATTCAAAAAAATAATCTTTGGCAAACTAAGATTGTGAATTATTTTAGAAAAATAAGTTCCCAAAAAATAAGTTTTCAAAACGAGCTTTTAAAAGATTATGGAGATTATTTTTCACAATTTAACTGATTTTAATCTTTTTTCAGCAACAGCACCAGCGCCACTGAAAAAAAAAAAAAAAAAAAAA
Organism: Artemisia tridentata subsp. tridentata; assembly: GCA_021014915.2. Lineage (NCBI taxonomy): Eukaryota > Viridiplantae > Streptophyta > Magnoliopsida > Asterales > Asteraceae > Artemisia > Artemisia tridentata. Next base: position 85,737,457 of record CP139509.1, read on the forward strand.
AAAAACAAAAACAAACTTCTACCTCCGTCCCAAAATAAGTGTGCAGTTTGACTTTTCTGAGTCAAACTGGTTCAAATTTAACATTATCTATTTTTGCGGATGTAATATAATAATTGATGCAAAATATATGAATGATTGAGTTTTAAGTGTATTTTTCATTGGTATAATTTTTCATCAAGTATTATATAACACAAAAGAAAATTATTTAAGATCAAAGTTAAACCAATTTGACATAAAAAGTCAAACTAAACATTTATTTTGAGACGAAGAAAGTATTATTTTAATATTTTTCAGCACCAGCATATACTACAACAACACGAGCACCAACTACATTCCCCATACGTTGTCTTATACGTCATTTTTCATTTTCAAATTTTGTTTAAAAATTAAAAAAATTAAAAAACAAAAAATACATGACTTAAGTTAAAATATTATGCGGCGTTGCCATAAAAGTCAAACTAAACCCTTATTTGTAACGAAAATATTTTTTAATATTTTTCGCACCAGCATATACTACTACTCACTGATCACCAACTACATTATGACTTGTCTTTTAACGTCATTTTCATTTTCAAATTTCTTTACAAATTAAAATTAAAATACAATACATGACTTAAGTCAAATATTATGGGTTCCAAGACAACCTCAAATTTCCTGGACCTCTTTCGTGCAATCCGAATACTCACAACCATTTCCTTATCATGAGTCCAGCCTCTTCTCCACGCATTCTCCCCACACCTTCCTCCACTCGATCAACCCAAGAAAACCCTCTTTTAGACACCTTTTCAAGTTTCATTACACCGTCAAACCATTTCATTTATTACCTATCCTCAAATTCAGACACACCACTAATACCCACCAGCCACCACTTTCAGTCAAGAAAACATCTTTTCTGACACCTTTGGGAAAATTTAGACCCATTTCAGCATCTGCCTCATCGATTTCACTACTGAACCTAACGCCTCAGTTGAATAACAGCAAAGCTTTTGCCTTTAGTGTTATCGTTCATTGGTTACTTCTTCGTTTGTAAGTCCGAACTGTCGAATACCACAAGCAGGCAGCTTTGTCATATTGTTAATTGCTGGATTATTTTGTCTCCTTGCTGTGTGCTGGGCTTTTGGTTTAACTAACTGTTTTACTAGACCTTTCTTTCTACTGTTTATGCGTTTACTATGAGGTTATTTGTTGATTGTTATTTCTCTTTTGCGTCGTGGGTGTTAAGAGGTTTAGGGATAGATTGCGAGTATTTGTAGGTGTTGGGAGAAATACTTGGGTGGTTATGGTTTGACTTTGAGTGAGTGTTTGATTGCGCCTGCTATGCCTAGTACTACTGCTAGAGCTGGTGGTGTGTTTTTGCCGATTATCAAGTCCTTGTCGTTGTCTGCGGGGAGTAAACCTAATGATCCCAGTTCTAAGAAGCTTGGGTCGTATCTTATTCAGTCTCAGTTTCAGGTTTGTGCTTCTTTGGTTTTGAAAATCTTGAATTTGAGTTCATTACGGGTTTGTTGGTTAAAGTAGCTACAGATGTTTTGATTGTTACTGATCATCGTAATTTAGTATAAAAAATTGTTAATAGTAATAATAAGAATGATATACTTGTGTTTAGTTAGAGATCATTAGTATTTGGATTTGATTGGTAACAAAATGCTAGTGTAATTTTGACAGTATGTTAATGTAGTCACAAGTTAGGTCTTGGTCTTATAGATTTCAAATTGAGTTCATTGTGATAAAAGTTTGATGATTGTGTTCGTTACTGATGTGATCTGCATGACTCTATATAGTTGTAAAAATCATGTTACCTGTAGTTTGTCAATTGATGAAGACCATTTGTATTATAAAGCTAGAATAAAATTTTATAGTTCAATAGTAATCAAATATCTAGATATTGTAAAAAGGGCACTGCTCATTTGGTTTGCGGATTGATATAAAGGGATTAAAGGTAGATCATTTTGTTTGGTACATGCATTTGTTATTGACGAATTTTGATTTGACTATAATATTTAGATGCATGAGTCACTAATGTTCATGTAATTTCCAGTAAGATTGAACGATCAGGAATTGTTGTAAACTTGCACAATTTGAATTTTAAAAGTTAAGTATTGATGCATAAACTATTTCCTTTTCAACTTGGTTATGCTTTCAGAGAGATCTGTATATATTTTCGAAATTCCTGTTTATTAAAGTTTATATCGTTTCTATTTTATCGGTCTGAATCCAATGACAATAAAATAGATATAAATAAAATTTACCACAAATTGTTAATATAATAAATCTTTTCGGGGATCAGGTATGGCTTCTTGTAAAGCAATAGGGCCAAGGTTGTTGTATTAAGTTAAATGACAATAAAATAGGTCAACTTTAGTTCCGTGCCCATAAGATTCTATTGGTTTTAAATAGTCAGCTGTGCAAACCACATTATATTTGTGCATACTCATTATAATCACGCACTCCCTCCATTCTGTGAAAATTACAGACTTTGACTAAACTCCAAAGTTAAATCTTTGACAATTAACCAGATGTATCAAACTTCCTATAATATGACAAGATTAACCTTTTTAACAAAAATCAATATCATGAAAATAGAGAAATGTTGCACTTCGAATGAGATTGTATTCATGAAGTTTTTTTTTTGATGTTTGACAGTGTTCCGCAAATTCTAGTGCTCTTTTTCTGACTGCTGCAGCACAAAACCTCTTGTGTTTGAAATTAGCAGAGGAACTTGGTTTAGTTATTGCAAGTCCATGGATAACGTGGTTCAAAGCTGCTAGTTTACCTGCCTTTGTTTCACTTCTACTTACTCCATTCATCTTATACAAACTTTACCCTCCAGAAATAAAAGATACACCGGAAGCCCCTGCTATGGCTGCCAAGAGGCTTGAAGCCATGGGCCCTGTCAAAACTAATGAATGGGTTATGATCGGCACTATGCTTCTTGCTGTCTCTCTTTGGGTACTCGGGTATGTCATATTTCGTAAACTACTAGGCTCTGTTTTTATTATAAATGGAAAAATGGGCAGGTTAGACAAGGTTAATTTTACCCTCGGAAACCAAGCGTACAAGTTTGGTTAGAAAAAATATTGTAAACGTTTCGTGTGTTAATGTGCTTTCAAAAACTATATTATTACAATAGTTGCTCTTTTTATAGTAAAACTAAATTTAGGAGATTGTATGCATTCAAAATACGCTTTTTGGAGACTTTGAGCCGGTTTGTTTCTTAACTATATTATTTCATTTATCTATTTGACCCATTAATAAAGCATAATGGAATTGACCCATTTATACAAGTAAATGAGTCAAAATTGCCACCTCTATTGACCATTTTTAGTGGATTCTATTAATATGATTTGAGGAGAAATGGAAAATGGTGATGAAAAATTGTCTGTGTTTTGTAATTTCTTTTAAAAAGTACATTATAAAAATACCGTGGTTGATAATCCCAAGTCTGCCAGTGGAATATGGGACCAACGAATGGAAAATTGTTAAATAGGTATAAACGAATACAAATTTCTAATATAGGCTCTTCTCTAAACAGGGATTCTATTGGAATACCGAGTGTTGTTACTGCAATGTTGGGTTTATCGGTACTATTATTATTAGGAGTGCTTGAATGGGACGATTGTTTAACTGAAAAATCAGCATGGGACACATTGACTTGGTTTGCAATACTGGTGGGAATGGCGGGTCAATTAACGAATCTTGGAGTAGTATCATGGATGTCTAATTGTGTAGCTAAATTTCTTCAATCTTTCTCTTTGAGTTGGCCTGCTGCATTTGGTGTTCTACAAGGAGCTTACTTCCTAATCCACTACATGTTTGCTAGTCAAACGGGTCATGTGGGAGCCTTGTACTCTGCGTTTCTTGCTATGCATTTGGCTGCTGGGGTGCCTGCTGTATTGGCAGCACTTGCTTTAGCTTATAACACAAACTTATTTGGTGCTCAAACTCATTATAGCAGTGGTCAAGCTGCTGTTTACTTTGGAGGTATGTTACTTTTTCTCTTACACGTGATAAGTAGTGATCCTAGTTTGACTTTTGAGGTCAAATGAAGTGATCTACATCATGCAATTAAAATGGGGTCTCTTCATTTCTTTTCCAAGAAAATATAAATTTTGCGAATACATACTTCTGTAAATTTGAATATGTGAAATAATAGGGTTGATCTTGAAAGTTGTCTATTTTGGTGCATTGCGACTAATATCATTTTTTGTCTTCCTTCTTTTGTGTGTATTGTCAACAGCTGGTTATGTGGAGCTCCCAGATGTATTTAAATTTGGATTTATTATGGCTTGTATTAACGCGCTGATCTGGACAGTTGTTGGCGGTGCATGGTGGAAGTTTTTGGGGCTGTACTGATTCTCAAGTTCCATGAAGTAGATATCTTTCATGTTCATTGGATAACCCCCTTCATTTCATGACAGGTTTTGAGCACAAAAAAAACCGCATAGTTTTTTGACTTTTGAATTTTGACCTTTTGGGATCAGTCATGATCATGTATAACAATGACTTTGTTTAGAAATCACATTGTTGAGTTATTGTTGCATAATGCCATAATGTGTTTGTGTGGCTTTTCCATTCCTTAGAGCCTACAAAGGGTTTAACACGACCCTCGACCCTCGCGTAGCATAATGCATAAGGGTCGTATTTATTTTATTTGGATTATTGAATTATTATCTTTGTTTCTTTATGCCTTCACTCTAGAGCACAAAAACACATTGTCCTTGTTTCTATATACTTTTACTCTTGAACACACACACATGGGCACTGGATAATGAAGTGATAAGGTATCCCTTTGGACAATCAAAAGGGCAAAATAGTAATAGGGGTAACAAATTTATGTCTTGGGCACAAATGGCTGTTGTACAATTATTTATTTATTTTATTTATTTATTTTTTGGGGAATAAAATGATTGTTGGGAATAAGCATATAGTTGTGTTGAAATTTCAGTTGACATGGACCCGTGCAGATGCATGCATCATTTCAACATAAATCTAACACTTTTTTCTTTTTCTTTTTTTTCTTTACATGGATGTATATGTATTGACTGGATTGATGATTATAATATAGTCAAATATTTTCTAGAAAATAATCTTATGTAATGCTAAGACTCCAAGAATTGTTTGTTTCCTGTTATTGATTGTCGGACACCCCAAAGGGGTAATATCATTATTTATTCTTTGCAGTTGAAATATTTTAAGTTTCAACATTGATCCTAGAATCCCAAAAAGTTATACAATATTGTTACATTTTAAGCTTAAGGTGATTCGTGAGTATGAAACTGATAGCATATGTAATTGAAACAAAAAATTGGTTGACTACTAAAACAAGCCATATTACTGCTCGAAAGGAGCACGCTCTTCAAGCTTCAAAAATGAAGACTCGGTCTTGTGGACGACCGAGTCGTACAGTGCGTGTTTGTGTGTTTTTGCGTGTGTGTTTTGGTGGGGTATATATGTGTTTAAGTAAGATATATTTTGGTGGTGAAGTTGGTTATTACACTAAGGGGCCCACATTTCTTCCCCACTAAGAAAAAAGTAAACACCTCTTAAGTTGGCGTGAAGTTGGTTGTAGAAAGAGAAAGTTGAGGTAGTGATGATGTGACAGTGTTGAATGCGGTCTTGGGGTCTCCTTATTACACCCAGTCTAACAAAAAGGAAAGCCACAAGTTTATAACAAAGAACTTGGATTTTGAGAGATTAAAAAGAAAAATATAACGAGACACACAAAATGAACCAAGAAAGAACTTTATAAACTCATCTCCTGGGCAGATTAAAACGAATCCAAAACCCATAGGTATCATTCCTATTTACAATAATCATACTAATGAGGATGGGTACATTTGCCTCGATGCCCATCAACATTATAGCACAGATATGGAGCGCACTATACACACCCACCTCCTGGCATAAAGGCCTCATGAGACACATTCCTTGTTATAACCAAGTCACAATAGAAGCCAAGTGATGACTACCTGAATAAATTGCATCATGTAATTTATACCAAAAATTCAGGTACAGTATCACACGTGACCATGTACACAACTAACTATATGTCATTCATATTCTCTAGTTAATGGCCATGTGTTCACTGATTGAAAAATCTGGGAATTCATCAAAGGACTTGAGCTTTGCAAGGATCTGTTGTTCTTGAATGGCATCTGCATCTTTAGTCAAGGAACTAACCAACAACAACTACTTTCATAAGTCATTCCCTGTTTTAAAAAAGAAAGAAACTAAAACGTCCGCTAATGTGACAAAAACAGGTTTATTCTACAAAACATAGAATTTTAAAGTACACATTTGTCAAATTGGTAATTACTGTGATTTGGTTAAACCAAAACCCATTAAATCACATTGACATCAATGTTTTTGTATTTTGTTTTATGAAATCATGGTTTTTCTGCAACTATTTCTAGTTAAGATAATTTTTGAGTATTTTGGTAGTAAAATTAAATGCAGAATCGTGCACATAGTATGGGCTAAGAAAAAAGGATACATTCTTGATCAGGGTTATCAGTAAAATTGAGTGCAATGCATTTCCAACACTATCAACAATAGTGGATGTTGTCATGGATGACTCAATGCATAATATTGCTGCGATGGCATCTAATTGAGTGACTTCGTTTCTGAACATCAATCGTGCATGTGCTGCAATGGTAACATGTTATATATAATACACAAATGATGTTGATATTATAACTTTGCAAGGGGTAGAAGTAGAGGTGGCAAGATGGATGGGTTGCTACCACTTTTTTGTCCAATTATTAAATCTTAATAGATATAAAAAACTGTTAATTAATACTTATAAACTGATTTTATTATAATACAGTAATAATCTAAATCATTGGATAAAACAAGTTAGGAGGTTTCTATGCATTTAAAATAGACTTTTGGCGATCTGTTTGAGTTCTCTTTAGCTAAATTTCTTAATTTGACCCTTTTGAAATAAAACACAACCCAGATCAACCCAAAGGTGAAATTGATGCCTATATGTAAATGTTATACCTTGAGCAAGTCGGATTAAACTCTCAAGCATTCGAACAGTGGTTCTTGCTGCATTCGGAAAAGAGATTAGTTATCATTTTTCTAAAGGAAAGGGTATAGAAAGAATTGAAGGTAATGTTGAAACCTGCATTTTCAGTTGCAGATCTTCTTTGGAGTTGATAATAACTTGAAATAACTTCTTCTGCTGCTTTGCTCAGAGTTGGTCTAAAATATCCTCTTACAAAGTGGATATACCTGCTCACATTGAAACACCAATAACCTCCAATTCTTTAGTTTACATAAAATAGGAACCAACAAACTCCTTACGCCATATGAATGAGTGAGATATATCAGAAACCTGTACCTTCTGAGCAAGGAAAGGGGCCACTTCTTGCCCATATCTTCATGGCATTTGTCCTTCTCTGGTTCTGCCTGTTCATAAAGACCACTCTCAATATCTAGTCATGCGGCAATGATAACCAGGGCACAGGCAACATTAAGTAGAGTAGTTGGTACCTGATCAAGAATATGATCCGAGACAACTTTATCCCAGTCTGGATTTTTTGTGTCCAAAAGAACCAGAACTATGTCAAATCTGCTGATCAACGGCCCAGATAATGTGGTGTTGACAGATAGAGCTGAACATTGTTATGGATTATTGTGTAAGAATAGAAATCGAGAGAATCATATCAAGGAACTAAACATAAACATATAAGAATTTGCAAGAAATGATACATTGATCAGGATCATATTGGCCTTTAGGATTTGTTGCACCGAAGACTATAGTTCTTGTACTGAGAGTGGTTACAAGACCCGCCTGAAAATTAATTAGATTATCACGAAGTCAAAGTCTGCTAAACCATTAACGTAATTTCACGATAACCAACTAAAAAAACAAACATAGATCAGGCTAAAGAATAACCAGTGATACAAAACGTTTACTATTTTCTATCACAGTAAGACTCCTCAGAGTCATAGTTTTTACAGGGGATAAAGTGTATATAAAAAGGCTATACCTTAGCAACACTTATAGTCTGCTGCTCCATTGCCTCGTGTATAGTGGCTCTATCATGCTCCCTCATGCTGTCAAAAGAAAATCATTTTTTAGTTTTACATGACAAATCTAAAGTTACTCCATTATCTTTTATCCGTTCAAAAAATTTTAGACTTTTTCTTTGCTATGACCCATTTTCAACTACTTATCTTTGTCATCATATATGAGAAAAATACCAATATTTTTTTGGAAATGGTACCTATCAAACTCATCAATGCAACAAAGTCCACCATCTGCTAACACAAGAGCCCCAGCTTCTAGCATCCATTCACCTAATATTTCAATAAAGCACTTTATCTTTTATTATCAAACAGAACTCAGAGTGTAAGCAAATTGCACATTCCTAACTGGGAAAATGTTGTATATAAGTAGATGAAAAGACAGAATTAGAATACTAGCAGAAACACGATCAGTCTCACCTCCATCCTTGACCGCGGTGACTGTCAATCCAGCACTAGTGCTTCCCAGTCCAGTAGTGATAACAGATCGTTTGCTCAATTTAGCAGCAAATTTCAAAAACTGGGATTTTCCTGTACCTGAAAACTTACATATATTGGAAGTTGATCAATCTTTATGGCAGTGATATCTTTTTACAATAATGAGATAAAAATACCCTTAATGTACCTAAAATCTAAGACTTTTAGACTTATTTGGAGTTAAAAGGCTTTTTAACTGGTACAATTGTAGAGGAATAGTGTGATAAATATATCTTACCATAAAAACTGATGAGAATGTTTTAGAATCTTATCAAAGAGCATGTTAATGTATCCGTTCATTTATTTTGAACATTTATAGCATGGATATGTAGAGCATAGCATTACCTGGATCGCCAACAAGAAGAAGATGAGACTCGCCTCTGACTTTTGTCCCAGAAGCATCAACATGTTGTACTCCTCCAATAAGTGTCAATGTAACTACATTGGAAAATAATTGTGTTCATAACTAACAAATTTGTCAATTGATCTTTAGATGCAGCAATGCAGAACCAAATTTTAATGATGAGAGGAATTTAGAGCAAAAGCTACCTGCTAATTTCACAGTGAAGAGACCGTATACTTGTGGACAAATAGCACGAAGAATGGCATTCCTACCTGTAAATTTAATATGTTGTAAATTTATCTATATTAAACTCAAATTGAATATAATAAACTGTTACCATCAAATCTTACATTCTTACCTTTCAAAGGTGTTTCTTTAAATTCTGACCAAAAATTCTCAAACTGCTGACGAATGTCATCAGGGATTTCTATATCCAACTTTATCTCATTGATTCGCCTAGAACAACAAAATCAGAAGTTAAGGCAAAAGTAAGAAAGAAGAATATATGTGACAGGAGAGAACCAATTGTCAATTGCGTTGTTTTACACTTACGACGGTTATTATTTCTTTATAGACTTTAGCATCATATAAAATTATCAGCCAAACAACCCTTTCAACTGTTCCTATCAGGTCAAGGAGTGGTAATTGCAGACATGTTCATCTGCCTTTAAAAATTCTTGCTCAATTGCACTTGTGCTCATTATAGATCGTTTGAGAGATGAGAGTAAGCTACATAATACCTCACATAGTTAGCCACCAATACCGGTTCAAGGTCACAGCGAACATCTTTCAAATCAGGAGACCATTTAGCTGTCAAAACTCCTGTGACGATCACCTCATCTGCAGATGATTTTACAAAGAGTTAGCCTCCCGGCTTCAAAAATGAAGAAAACTTTCACAGGGTGACAGTAGCATTTATGTGCATTAAAAAACACAAATTTGGAAGCAGTGCTACTTATTAACTTAACACATTGGTTAACAATACTAGTGAAACAACAAAATTGTTATGATATGGTACCTCCAGCTTTAACAACATCAACAAGATCATCCTGCAAAATAACAGGAATTGAGCGTGGGATTGCCCCAACACCTAAAACCTGAGTGCTTTCTTGGATCTTTATCTCCTGGTAATCATGACATACTTGATTGCCCTCTAGCAGCTGGAAACTGGTGCTTTCACAGTATTTGGATTTCTGTTGTGAGTGAATAACAAATGTTGTCAACATCTAGAATAGCACCACAAAGATAAAAAGAGTAAACTATGACCTGAAACCATAGATATTGAAGAAAAGGAGTACATGAAAACACAAATCTTCATATGAGATTTACATGTTTCCCCAATGTCTAAGTTATTTCTCTTTCTGCTTTAGAACTTAATGGACACTCTAATATGTTCCCATAATAGTCGTCATAACTTTCCCCTTTCCGGTTAGGTGATTTAGTTTGATTTTGTTTTACAACATTGTAAGGGTACTTTGAAATTCCCATTCATTATCATAGAGCAAGTTTGTGTACAATCACTGAAAGAAGTAAAGAATTAAATAACCTCGGAGGGGCAAGCTGTTGGCTTGGGTATGGAATTCCTGCTTTCCAATTCAGGATGGACTTTGAACCTATACATTAACGTCTCACATTAGTATTTTAAGCCCAAGAAACATCTGCTACATGATAACCCTCATATAAGCAACCAGTATCCGGATACGAAAAAGTTTCTAACAGGTGATATAAAATGCAGATAATAGCATCATGTGTGCAGATGATAATGTTCGATAACAGTCTAGTAATACCAACCTGTGTTTACATTTCCGACATTCATACATCCTCTCCCCTTCTATCATCTTAATCGCTCCAGATCTGATTACCGTTCCCTTCAGAGTGAGAAGAATGCCACGATGCTTCACACGAACGCGTCCGATACTTGGACAAAAATCTACACCATCCAAGCACATATCAATAGCTTCTCAAGGTTTACAACATCAAGTAAACTAAGCAAAAATACTTTGGTTTGTTTTATGAGAGTCCCATTTTCGGGTAAAATGACTAACCATCCTAAAGAGAAACTGTTAACAAAAGTACATATTTCCTTAATATGTGCAGAGCATTTTATGATTGGAATGAAGATATGGTAAAGAACATTAAAGGCCAAAAAGTAAACAGATGATTATATAGAAAAGGCAAATTTACCGGGATTATCAAACATAGGACCACAAATTTCAATCCGAACATGCACAAATTCCTTTATACTTGGAGCCGGACACTCCAAACCTTGACTACGACTTTCAAGCTCCCAAACTTTTTTAACCTCTTTGCAGACAAGCTCCTAAATCCCAAAACAAACCAACATCAGAATTTAACTTTAAAGAACTACAGTTAACACATTGTAAAAGAGTTAATACACCATCAAGTAGCATAATTTCACCTTTGTGTCATCGTATAATACATACTTTGTTTGTTTGTTTTTTCCATTGTTTACAATTTGATGTAATTGTGCGTAATGACGTTAAGGTCAAAGAATGCAAGCATGTTATTTTACACACAATTTCATCAAAATGTCAGCATGTTTGCGTGTTACGTACAACGAAAGAAACAAGGTATGTTGCATACAATGAAAAAAAAAGAAGTTAATATTATGTTACATTTTAGTGCAATTAATCCCGTTGCAAGAGCACATGATCAGAAGCCCTAGGGAGTGTTTGGCAAGCAGCCTTGCAAGAGTATACGAGAGCCTAAATCTACATTTCTAGAAAGATATGCTTCCTTAAAATATAAACTCCGTTTGACTACGAGACCTTTTCAAATTTATGAGCTCCTAAATTATATGCTACTTCAAGTAAAAAGGGTAAATGGATGGGTTTTTTCCCTTATCATGTTACCTGGGGAGGGCGAGTCTTTGACTCAGATGTACGCGGCCTAACCAAGGTATCCCCGTGACCGTTTCCGGCCCTTTCCCTTGCCACCTCCAAGATGTGTACCTAGTGAGGTTCAAAACTCATGCTACTTCAAGTAGCTACTAAAATAAGCTTGCTAAGTTTGCCAAACACACAATATGATGTAAATAACAAACATTTCCCAACCCTCGCCGCCAAATTACACTCTTTTAATGTATATGCATACAAATTGACCAAATGCATTTTAGATAAACTAAACAAGAGCAAAAAAACACAATTTTCTTTAGAACGGGTGCATTTTGAGGTTTATTCATAAATATTTAACACTAAATCGCAAAAATCCATAAGTATCCGGGGACCCACACATAGTGTAACTTCCTATAACCAAAAATTATAACAACACTATAATAACAAAATAAAATTCAGTACAACATAATTAAAAAATCGAAAATGAACCTGAGCCGATCGCGCAGCTTGATCAAAAAGTGGCAAGTACTCAGTCGGATAATTAAGTATCTCATGCGCAAGCAACGAATCATGCTCCATTAATTCAGCAAAACTGTCACAAAACAAAGCAAACATTCACTAACCTAATTTAATTAAAAATAAAAAATGTAAAGTGATTAAACAGTTTGGTTTAGGTATGGATAAGTTAGTTACTCGACATAGAGAGGGTAGTGAAGACGGTGATCGGAAGATAGAAGGATTGATTCAATCTGATCGGAATAGTATTCTGTTAAGAAGTCTGTTAGGATGTTTTCCGGTCTCTCGTCGTACATTTTGGAGGTCGCCGGAGAAGTTGGGGGAAATGTGGTTTTGGCGGGAAAAGATGTATTGGGGTTTTACTTTTTAGGGTGGTAATGATAGCCGAGCGTTACGCTCGGGATCTAATATTCGGATATTTTTAGTATAAAACACATTATGCATTTAAAGCTCGATTGTGCTCAGGAGCTTAACAATAATTGGGATATTTTTAGTATAAAACACCTTATGCATTTGTATTTATAGGCAAGTTAATAACAAGTTTATTAACAATTTCCAAATAGATATATTACGAGCCGCGCTCGAGTCAAACATTAATTTTTCATTGGCAAATCGTATAAATAAGCTAAGCTCGAGCCGAGCCGAGCCGATCCTGAGCCTCTATAAGATATCATGAACCGAGCTCGAGCTTAAAAAATAAGGCTCGAACTGAGCCGAGCTCGAGCTCTGGCTGGCTCGGGCTCGACTCATTTCCATCCCTACTTAGTTTTTAGTCATGTTTTTGACGTTTTTTATGTTTACGTCAACTCTCAACCTCATGTATCGTGGGGTCAAAAGGCCTTTAGCGTTTCTTATTTATTCTTTTTCTCTTTTCTTAAAACTGGCTTTTGGGTGAAATATTGACATGTTCAAATAGTTGAATTTGCGAGGTTACTCTCTTATATAATAATGAGACATATTAAGCTATTTTGGCACTCATAAAGTTGAGTCCTTTTTATTAGTCAATTGAAAGTCAAAATTATTATTATTATTATTATTATTATTTGTCAAATTTAAAAACAAAATCGTATATGACAAAGCATAGGAATATAGTTGTCGATTTTGTAAAAAGTAAAACTAAAAAAAAAGATAATAAATAAAACTTTAGTTTTTGAATTATAAATAAATTTCTTTTCGTGTTTTTCAATAAATTTAACAAATACCCTTATTATACTTTATATCCCCTAGACTTTAAGAAAAACACAAGTGATATGTGGTTGTTATTAATAAATATTATTATTTTACATATATTATTAATGTATGTACAATAAATTATAAATATTAAATAACAACACAAGTTAATGTGATATGTAAATTAATACACGAGATTGTACATATACGAACGACTCATGTTATTCGTTTATAACTTTAAGTACGGATATTAGGAAAAATAATTTTTTTCACTATCCCAATTCAATAACGACTCATGTTATTCCTCTTTATAAGTCTATTAGTATCTAACCTGTGTGTACATGAATTTAAAAATACTACGCGGCTAAAACTATTATTAAGGGAAAATAAATATTAAACTTAAAACAAGGGTATTTATTGTTTGCATTGTCCCCCACACCTTGATTAAACAAATATATTATATATCACTAACATTTATTGGGCTACTTAGCCCTTTTTTTTTTGGCAACCCGCTCCATAAACACTCCGAATAACAAATGGGTTTCTTATTCCCTGACCCGACTGTTCATCCTCACTCACAGTCTCCCTTTTTCTGTGAGATCCGAACGGTGAAACTCCAGCACTTAAACCCGACGGCGATTCAAGTTTGTCCGATTCGAGCATATGGGTATTGTTGCAACCACAATTGCCTGTGAAGGGGTGTACAGTGCTATGAATAGTAAAACTATTTTTTTAATGATTTTGTGGTTGTGGTCTCGCCATATGTTACCACGTACAGTTTTATCCTTATTTCCAGCCACATCTTTTTTGTGTATAAAGGTGGGTTCTGAATTTATTTTATTGAAGCTCCTTACCTGATACATGTTGAGGTCTGAAATCCGAAGAAGATCCATTACAGTAGCTTTGGTAAGTTTTCTTTTTTTGTTTTAATTTTGTTGATTTTGTAAATTGATTTGATTTTTTTTTTTTTTTTTTTTTTTTTTTAGGATTAGGTTAAAGTTAAATGTATTTATGTTGGAATTTATGTTTGTGTATGTGATACCAGAGTTGTATTTAGGATTAGGTTAAAGTTAAATGTATTTATGTTGGAATTTATGTTTGTGTATGTGATACCAGAATTGTGGCTGATTTAAGGTAGCTCAGCTTTTGTTAAATAGTTTATACGAATTAGGGTTTGGGTTTAATTTAGGGTTTTTTTTTTTTAAAGTTTGGGGTTGTTTATTTTTTTTTTTTTTTTTTTTTTTTTTTTTTTCGTGTGTGATCGTTTGAATATTGTCATTATTTGCCTCAGCTTATTTATGAGGCTTATTTGGTGTAGGTATCGTTTCGCATGATGGGATCCATGGTGGATGCGCTTCTAAGGAAAGTTACAGTTGAGGTAATCCGCATCTTGGCGCGGTAAATTATTGGATTTGCAGCCATGGCGGGTTTGTTTCACTCCAACATAGTAATGGCCTATGATGATTAATTGTTGTTTTCTGAGTCAAATGATATTGGTCATTGGAGGTTTGAACCGTAACTTGGCAGGGCAAGGACCGGATGGTGTGATAGCTTACTTGCTATTATGCAACCGAGTTTCTTTGCAGCCGTGGCGGAATTCGGACCTTTTTGACCATTTTCCATTCACAAATCTGAGGCTAATGATATATTGTATCAGTTTTATGGTTTCTAAGTTTTAGAAACCATAAGTTTATATACCGTGAAAAGGCCGGATGAATGGCTGGGTGGATTCGATAAAACATGAGATCGTTTGCATCGTGGCGGGGCGAGCTTCCTAAGCTTGCAGCCATGACAGGGTTTATTGAATTGGTTTGTGCACACTTTAGATGTACCTACAGTTTGGATTGTGCACACTTTGGATATGTCGTTGTTTGCCTGGTAAATGTATAATGCGTACTATCTTGAGGCTGTGATGAGTTTGAACGAGTCCGGTTAAAGGTGAGATTGGCCGTATCTTGGCAAGGCAGCCTATTGGGGTTGTAGCCATGGCGAGTGCCTCCATTTTTTTTTCTTTATTGCTACCCTATCTGACCCTATACTTGAAAGCCTGATATCCTGAATATAATTCGTAATAAGCAGCAGACCTTAGAACCTTTTGATATGTATTGCCAGTACGCTCCCAGACACTAGACTCTTGGTTAGCTTTGTATGTTGTTGTCTTTATGAATTTGAGTATTTGACTATTAATAGGGTGTTTGGGATTGCTTATTATGTTTAAAGTACAGTCAAACTAAGTCGATAGGCAGACATTTCTTCTATTTTAATTTATGAAATAGATACTCTGGCAATAGCCAACATAATAAAAACACGCCCGACAATACATATCAAAAGGTTCTAATGTGTGCTTCTGTTGTAGTAATTTCCAGAATCACAACCCACAAGTGATAAGAAATCCGAAGAAGATCCATTATTAAGTATATATGTATCAGTTGAAAGTTAATAAAACATATTTTTATCACAACAACTTGGATGGTTTCTTTGTATAAGCTGACTTTTGATTTTTAGTTTTGTGGATTGTTGTGATTTGAGGGTATGATGTGAAGGTGTTGTTGGATGCGTTTGATGTGGGCCGCGTTTGTGAGGTTGAAAACGCCTTCCAATCTCAGGTTTGTTGCTTTTTGTATTTTCAGTTATTTCATTCACTTAATATTTTATAGAATCTGAGTTAAGATTGCTGTTGTAATTGCTATTGTTGGGTATTTGGTAATGGCTACTTTTGGTGGGTAATTTTTGGCTTAATAAGCTTCGATAGTTGGTGTTGTTTGGTAGTTGATAATTGCTACTTTTGGTTGCTCTTTTGACTTATGAGCTTATTATAATTTTGAAATGAAACATGAGGTTATAAACTGAGGAAGAAGCCTTAAAAAATAGTCTTATGGTACATAAGCTGACTAAAATAGGGTCACATGCCACTTAATAAGCGGAAAGAAAAGTAAGCTAATATGTGGTCATAAGCTACGTATAAGTTGTATATAAGGCTTGGTCATAGGTTGTGTATAAGATGTGGTCGTTAGAGTTAAGCTTATTGGTTGTTGATGGTTGAGGCTATTGGTTGTTGATGCTTGCATCATGATTTCAGAGTCATATCCTGAATTTTGGGTTTTGGGTGTTTTGTAGGAGAAGGTTGTAAAGAAAAACCCCCAGTCAAAATTCTAAGTTGAGTCCTCTTGAAACACGAGCGATGGCATTGGATGAAGCGGAATATGCAAAATATATGGCAAGGTGAACCTTTTTTACAAAGCTTTTTACTGTATTTATGTAACACCCCCAAAATAATCACAGCGGAAGATTGTGTCACTGGGGTATTACTTCATTAGTTACAGTACAAGTTACAGAAAACGACTCTAAATGAGACGTTTTGAAATAAATTATCATTCGATTAAAATATCAGAGTTTACAAAGAGAGGTCCCACAAGTTTACAAAATGTACAACATAATAGTTGTAAAGTTTTTCGAATGATAATGTATGCATCGTCTTCAAAATATTTTTTCCGTGCACCTTCCCATGCCAGCTAATTCCTTTCGAACCTGAGATAAACATGCTAAAAAGTCAACACAATGGTTGAGTGAATTCATAGGTTTATAGTAAAGCAGTTGATCAAAAGATTGCAAGTTTAATAGACAGTGGGTTACGTTGTTATACACTCATAATTCAAAAGGCAGTATATTATTGCATCTAAGCTCATGGCACTCAAACTGACGGTATATATCAACAATGATATATAAGATAATAATTGCCCTGTGTAGGTACTTGCCATATACCTAGAGTTACAAATATAGTACGTTTGGTTACTTATCCAGCTAACACAAACGGGATTCGTCAATCCCGATAGGCCTATATACTATATTCGCGTTCACTCGCAAGTGATTAATGGTCCATGATGTGGGGGACTTATGGCATAAGGGAACTTAGACACAAGCAATAATATATTCAGTTCAGAGCACAGTTTTCAAACAATTGTGATCATAATAAAAGTAGTAGCATGTATCTCCCCCAAAGTAGTTCAAAACGAATAAAAGTAGGGGCTATGAACTCACCGAAATGATAAGTGATGGATTACGACGATATAAATTATATCGAGAAGTCGCGAGCTTTAACGACGACCTAAAAATATAATAAGTGCGACTTATATATTTATATGTAACGAGATCGTACAAAATTACTTTTATAAAAGTATTTATATACTTTTGACATTGTTCACATTTTTGTAAGTTTACAAAAATGTAAAAGTTTAGTTTTTATCAAAAATAGTAACAAGCCCTATAGATAGGCTACTCTAACGTCGGGTTTATACCACTTTTAATATTTCACCTATTCCGTAAATTATTATGTTTAAGTCATGTTTAAACTTATGAACAGGTAAATGAGTTGTTTCCAATAGTGAGTCATACCACATTGGTTTTTATATAAATGTGGTCAACACTCAATAATAAGTTTCGGGTCATCAAACCCAAGCTAGCCGTACGGCTAGACACACAACCTTGAGACAACAACCAAGGCCATAGCCATCGCTATGACTCGGTTAGAAGGCCTTGAGACAACTTCCTTGGCTTTGCCTTGGCTGTGTCTCGGCCTCAAGATATCAAAACGCCATAAAGACTCTTAAGTTATGGCTACTTTTTAGTCTTAAACAGGTCCAATTGGTTTTTGCAAGTTTTAGCCTTATGAAATTTTTACGGGTTGCTACAGTCTCCACCGGTTAAGGGAATCATGTCCTCATGATTTAATTTGTGTTATGAATTGATGATGTGCCTCAAAAGAGGTGGGGGTACTTCTGTCGCATTTGGTCTTCTCGTTCCCAAGTATATTCAAACTTCGGCGAGAATTCTAACGATTTTAACAATAGAAGTGCGACTTTGCTTAAGTCGTTTGACCTTACGGTCTATGATTTCGATAGGTTATTTAGTAAAGTTCAGACATTCATCAATCTGGATCTTTTCCAGAGGAATAGTGAGTGTCTCATCAGTATGACACTTCTTCATATTGCTCACATGAAAGATGTTGTATATACTGCTAAGTTCTGGTGGTAGCTCAAGTGTGCAAGCCACCGAACCAATCTTAATCAGGATCTTGAATAGTCCGATGTTGAGCTATCTGGGAAAAATGTGAGTATTTGTGGTGAATTCTGATCTTACGCTCTCAGGTGAGATCAGGAACTCATTTAAAGTTTTGATAGGTGAGCAAGAGTGTTCTGACTAATATTATGACCCAACTGAAGGGCCTAATATTGTAGTGCTAGTTGGAGGCGCCGCATGAGTAAATGCTGTACCAGTGGTTAAAGGCTGCTCTTACAAAGATTTTATAAGTTGTAGGCTCACTAATTTCAAAAGCACAGAAGGAGCGGTTGGTTTAGCTCGTTGGTTTGGGAGGACAGAGTCATTATTTCTAATCAGCAACTGTGCTGAATACTGCAAAGTCAAATATGCCACAAACACATTTCTGAACAATGTTTTGTCATGGTGGAATGTTGTTGCTCAATCTATTAGTATTGAGAATACTTACAAGATTGCTTGGACTAAGTTGAAGAAGTTATTGATCAAGAAGTATTGCCCTCGGAATGAGGTGCAAGAAATGGAGGTGAAGTTTTCTTGCTGTCAGTGGTGTTGATATCACGACTTATATTTGTCGCTTTCAAGAGTTGGCAATAGTGTGCCTAATGATAGTCTCAACCAATGAGATGTTATTGGAAAAGTTCATCTGTGAACTTCCACTCAATATTCAAGGGATCGTAACTTCGTTTGATCCACTCACACTGGATGTAACAATCCCGATGTCTCGTAATCCAGTGGATCAAGTTGTGCGAGCTTGGTCTGCTCAAGGACCCAACAATAGCAAAACAGAAGGCAAGAGAATGCCAGAGCCTATGATGTCGTTGCCTCAACTAAAAGAAGAGGTTATGTCAAGAATAAACCATTATGTCATCGATGTGAGTTGCATCATATTGGTTCTTGCATTGTTAGGTGCAGAAGTTGCTAGAAGGTAGGTCGTATGACCAAAGATTATAAGGGTAAGAATCCCGTTAATTGTGGTAATGCTCAACCAGTGGTAACTTACCTTGGATGTGAGGATATTTCAAGAGACGCTGTTCCCATAACATGGGCCAACAAGTGAAAGGAGCTCGTGGGAGAGCTTATACGTAGGTGTCCACACACTTAAGTAAAGTAGGCATCTCACGCACCCCAGTAAGCAGGTAGAATACGTACTCAGTCTGTTAGTTCGAGATTGAACCAAATCAAGAGTGTAACAAGTCTGTTAACTCAATAACTAGCTCATGATTGTAAAGATTTGTAACGGCAAAAATGATTACTTAAGAATGAACTCAGGTAGTTCAAATGAGATCTTAAGATTTTTGCTGAGTGGTAGAATACTGGTGATTCTCAAGTTCGAGTTCATACTCATGTCTCATCGGATACAAATAAGCCCACTTATTTATAATTCATTATTTACATAGAGAGACGTCCCAAACAATGTAAATAAAGAAATATAAACTTATGGTTCGGCGATTCACAATTTCTTTATCTTACTATATTATAAAGCATTAAGGCCTACTAATAATGGAAACTCTTAAAATTAAGTAATCCAAGTTATAAAGCTAAAAGTACAAGTAATTAAAGCACATTTTCTAACATTTACACGTTCTTAAGCTCAAAGTACAACTAATTAAAATAGAAATACTAACATTAAATACAATAAATAAATCATTATGTGTCAATAAATACAGTTAATAAAACACCATTACATAAGAAATACAAATTATCAAACATATTGTACAACCAACTTAAACATAATTCCTGCATTAAATGTCACTAATACAAATAATAAAATACATTATACAAATATTAAAGCCCGAACGGGCAACGGGCCAAATGGGCTCGAGCCCGAAAGGGCACGGGCCAAACGGGCTTGAGCCCGAACGGACACGAGCCAACGGGCTCGAGCCCAAACAGGCACGAGCAAAACGAAATTCTTGATATCCGTAAATTTATTGTCAAAAAGAACATAATAAACTAAAATACATGATTCACTGGAAAATTTTATTTCAGGGTACCCGCCGCCGCAACGCGCGGGTACCCTGCTAGTTTAAAAAAAAAAGGCGTCCAAATTCATTTAAATAAGGATATTATAAATTGTTAGTGCAAATATTACGATATTTAAACTAAACGATTTCTTCAGTTTTAATAATGACAAACATGTAACTTGTAATACATAACATAAAATGTGCAAGTTACATGTAAACACAAATCATCAATGCATACTTACATCAACACCTGCCGACGTCTCAAGTATGCTTCAACAAAGTCGTAGATTTCCATCCCGACGTAAATCACTCAAGGTATGGACAAACAAATCTACTACTTGACAAATGATCAAAGGATTATATTTTTCTCTAAACTTCACATTTTTAATGTGACAAAACATTTCTTTCAAAAATATATTTTACAAATTATTTTTGAATTAAAAAGAAATGTTTTATTTTGAAAAATAAGTTTGAAAACTCCCAACAGTCATTTTTCCCCCCAAACAGCTCCAAACATTCCCAAATAAACCTTCCCCACTAAAAACAAACGGAGGAGCGTCCACGGTACCACTAAAGTACCGACGGCTCCACTAAATTTAGTGGAGCCGTGTGACAATTAGTGGAGTCGTGCCTCTGTAACGGCTAGTTTTCCCCTTGCCTATAAATAGTGGACCATTTCACACTTCCAACTTGATTTTTCCAGTCACTTTTCTCTGGTCTAATCCCTCCTCACTTAGAACACTTTCTTTGATCATTTAGAGAGTCTTAGTTTGTTTAAGAGTGATCCTTTCATCCCACTAAGAGATCCTCTTCATTCCTCTTCAATAGCAAGAGAAGAACACAAGGTATCCAAGTAGATACAAAGTGTTGTCATTCCTCTTCAATAGCAAGAGAAGAACACAAAGTATCCAAGTAGATACAAAGTGTTGTCATTCCTCTTCAATAGAAAGAGAAGAACACAAAGTATCCAAGAAGATACAAGAGTTGTAGTTGTAGTTAGGGAAGTTGTAACATTTGTTACACACTTGTTGTATCCTAGTATACATCAAGATCATTTTTCTTTTGTGAGAGAGTGAGTGAAGATCATTGTGATCTTAAAGAGATATTGATTATCTCTTGAGGCCATTGGGCTTGTGTGATTGATCAAGAAGATCAAGGGTAGATAGGGTAGATCGAGTCAAGTGGGAGTAGATCATTGTGATCTTGTCGAGATCTTGGAGATCTCTTGAAGCCATTGGGCTTGTGTGTATTTATCAAGTGGATCAAGGGTAGATCGTGGTAGATTGGTGCTAGCTAAGATTAGCACTCGACATCTAGCTTAGTGTCGGAAATAGGATAAGCGACGTGTACGGTATAGATCGGGTAGATCGTGGTAGATTGGTGTTAGCTAAGATTAGCACTCGACATCTAGCTTAGTGTCGGAAATAGGATAAGCTACGTGTACGGTTTTCTCCGCCTGAAGGGAGTTTGTTGATTAGTGAAGTAACTCTCGAGTTGGGTACTCGGGGAGTGGAGTAGGGCGAAGAGGAGCTTCGTGACCGAACCACTATAAATCACCGTGTCCGGTTTGCGCCTTCTTACTTATCTCTTTACTTTCATTTTATTCTTTATCGCTCTATAGTTATATTTGCATTGCGTTTATGCTTGTTTGGCTAGTTGCTTATGTTATGTTGATTATGTATGTGTCATGGTTTGATTGTGCTTGTGTTGTAGTTTACTATATTCATCTCTAGATGCTATATGATAATTGTTGACACTTTTCATATTACGTCACACTTGATCGGGTGTTTGATACAAAAAGATTTTAAGTTTTTAAATGGAAACGTATTCGCCCCCCCCCCCCCCCCTCTACGGTTTCCACAATTGGTACCAGAGCCACGTCACTCAAATTTTTAAAACAAATAATTTTCAAAATTGAGTACGATCCATGTATCAAATTACCCATGAAGGTGATAAAATATGAAAAGTATTTACTTGCTTAATACTTACAAGATTTGTTGTTAAGTATACTTTGTCATACTAGCTTGAAGGTTTTCTTAAACCACTAAAAGAATAGAGTTTGTAAGTGTCCGATCATGTCTATAGAATGAGTCGTAAAGTAATGTGTTTGGTTTTGTTCAAAGCTGTAAAAACAGTCACGGTACTGTTAAATATAACGTACGGTACCACTAAATATGGACGGTACCGCTAAATTTAACGGTACCTTCGTATGATTTTCAGAATTTGGTAATTTTCAAAAAATTCGTATAAAATCAACCGTAAGTCCGTAGGAGTCGTGCCACCTATCATTTTAAACGTAATTGAGTTGACTCTCATTTAAAAATACTTTTAGAAAATGATTGTAAAGTAAAATTTACGAGAGTCTTTGATTCGTAACAGATAGGCTTTTCCGGTCATGTCAATTGCACAAATTTTTGTCAAATTATAAAGAGAACATCACACATTGATGTATTCATATTTTTCAAAGTGTTAAACTTGATCAAATTTTGAAATGGGGTGGAAAATAATTCATTTTCAAATAAAATCAAGCTAAGTATACATTGTTATACTTAATACACAAAATGACGATAAGTATTTTTGTGTGTTAACCTAAATGGCTATTTGTTTTTATTTGTGACTTAGTATTGTTGGTTAATATTTGTGTATGCTTATTGTTATCTTTAGTTAAGCTAATTTTATCTATAAGCATAAGTGTCTTTATTGTCATGTTGCTATTTGTTTATTATAGTTTTTCGGTTTATGCATTTATAAGGCTCATGCTAAATTACTTGCACTATATTAAGTAATTAGTTTGCATTGCATATAGGCATAGACCATTTTTCTTGCATTTGTTGCAAGTTTTTAAAATGGTTTAGTAACCTTCTTAGGAATAGAAACTAAGTTGGTAGATCATGTGTCGAAAGATATTGTCTTACACAATTATTTTTCCAAAGGTTTAAGTGTAAAAAGTATATCACCCCAAAATACTTAACACTTTCATAAAATCCGTAACATGATCTCTAAAACATTACACCATTTTGTCTTGCTTGACCATGGGTTGTCTAAACAAGATAAAATATCATATTAATACATTAGTATTTAAGTAAAAGAAAATATATTAAACTTGCATTGATCTAACACACATACAAAATGTTTTAAACACTTAGTATTTTACGTATGTTGTATAAAAATAGTTAAGATAATTATTTTTATACTAATGAGGTGTCGAAAAACTAAGAATATTATACTTAATAATATAAATAGTTTTTCTCAAATAAAAATAAATGACAATATCAAAGTAGTAACTTAATATGTCATTAACCTCACACATACAACTAGTATTAGAATAAATGAAACACATTCCTTAAATTTTTATTTTCTTTTTAAAAATGAGTGATTGTGAGGGTCAAGAAAGATTTCGAGTACATATCAATTCATCATTCAAATTATGATTGATATCATTATCGAATCTAATTGACAAGTTTTCGAGTGTGGACATGAAATTAGAGTCATTATTTGTCTAGCTTCAAGATAACATCAAAATATGATGAAATATATTATCTTGAATCTACATACTCAATCACACTCGATTGTTATGAAAATAATGACGTCCTCCCAAGACAAAAATAATATGCATCGGATCATAACTCATACTTGTGTTGAAGATGCCATATTGAGTCTTCTTGTCCAATGGTTGTGTTCCAAACATTAAACTAATATGTTTAAAAGATACATAAAATACACAACCAAGTAGGATTGACAACTTGGATGTTTCATCCGAAATATACAAGTAATTTACATTGCAATGCAATAAGTAAATGTGTCATTTCCGAAAAACCAAACACGAGCAAACAAACAACATATGTAAACTTTGCTTATGAACGACTCAACACTCAAAGTCACATGTCTAGTAAAAGTGTCACACATAATATGTTATTAACTATTATGTAAGTCATCAATCTTTGAGAATATCACATGTATTTCTCTTATCAAAAGATTGACAAAAGATAACTTATATCTTATGCATCTTATTTTCTTTGTAACATGAATGGTTATGTTACAAGAGAATACATTGCATCCTGTTAACAAATATAGGATATTAGAGTTGAATAATAACCTAATACAACATGTTTCATTGCATAAACAAGTAAAATTGGTCATACACTAAAATACTTGTTTCACAAAGCATTCGTAAGAGTGATAAGTTTCCTCTTAGAAAAGCATACTTGTTGAAATAAACAGTATGTCTCATTTTAAATAAAATACTCACAAGATCTATTGAGGTAAGTAACCTTTACTAGATTCTCCCTAAAGATATGCAAAGGAGCATTCTTGAAACACACACGATGTAGTTGATTATACATTGTATCACATTAGAGTATCTCTTGGTTCTAGGAAACCAAATCATGTCAAAATAACATGTAACAACTCAACAAACAAGGATGTTGTCCAAGAGATCATAAAATACACTATCTCCATCAAATAACCTCTAAATCTCAAACACGAAATTAAAACATTTCGCTTGCCTTTGTTAGGAGTTGTGTAAGACATGTCATTATCTTAACCGACTTTCAAAGTATGGTTAGTTGAGTCATATTAGGCCATGTATTAGCAAAATAAGCTAATATCATCTTTGCTACACTTCAACAGGCAAATATAGGAATTTGAATTTTTCTAACATGAGAATGACTACTGGAGAACCTATCGCACTAGAAATTCAATTTGACCTAACGGTTGAATTGCTTCTAGGAGAGAAGTTGGGTTTGTGGTATAACCCGTAAAAATGGTCGTGTTTAGCCTTAATTGAGCACCACTAGTGATAGTCTCATACTCATTCTCAAACTTGAAATTTTTTCATTCCTACATTTGAATAGAGACAGTTTACATAGGTGAACTTTATCTCCCGTTAGGATTTCATTTTAAACAAGTAGTAATTAGGATCTGCCTTAGCAAACCTAGATTGCTTGCATCCCACATACGTGTTTCAAAATGATAACATGTTCTCATAAGATATGATTAAATGTCTTCATGATCTTAAATGCTAAATGATTATCATGTTTTGCATGATGTTTGCATTTATTCCTTATGTGCATTTTACATGATTTACTTGTAAAGTTTGCACCCACACTATGTCCTTTTGACACATTAGGAATTAGGTATGCCCATCATTATGAACCCTTAGAAGTCATAGAGTCATATACTAGTGTCAAAACCTATAAGTTAGAGTAGTCGCGAAGTTGTCCTAATTCCCTAGTCATCACTTCGCCTTCTTCCAAGTATACACCCTTTTGTCATGGGAAGGTTAGATACAAACCTAGTAGAACTCGGAGTAGGATTGACAACTTAAATATTTCATCCGAAATATTCAAGTAAGTTTAACTTGCGATCGCAATTGTTAAATGTCATATCCGAAACATCATATTCATACCTTTTAACAACATATGTTAAAACGCTCATCCAAATTCTAAAAGCTAACATCAACCCTCGGGTGACAAAGGACTCACGAATCACTATATAAGTGATTAATAGTTTCCTTTCATCCTCGTGTGATTACACACTTCTTAAGATCCCAACCCCTACTGCAAATCAGCACCATAGGCCTAGCTTTACGTCTTTCAAAACCCCGTGAAACACTCGCGTGCGAAGCATATCAAAATCCGTAAATCAACCAAACCTCACAACCGAGAATCCCCTAACCATCTTCGTCTAGGTCTAGGAATGATGGAACATATTCCATAAATCTTATGACTATTTAAATATTTCACTGGAAATATTAAAGTCATCCATCGTACCCCTCTTATGACTACTTGAATATTTCACTGGAAATATTGTAGTCATCTCGTGCGTCTCGTCTCATGACTCTTTAAATATTTCACTGGAAACATTGAGTCATTCTTTAAATCCTTCTCATGACTATCTAAATATTTCACTGGAAATATTAAGTCATCCCTCACGTTCCTTGCATGATCACTTAAATATTTTATTGGAAATATTGAGATCATCTCTTCCATTTCGTGTCATGACTTTTAGATATTTCACTGGAAATATCAAGTCATTCCCTCTATCTCGTCCCATGACTGTTAGATATTTCACTGGAAATGTCAAGTCATATCTTGTGTCTCGTCTCACGACTTTTTAAATATTTCACTGGAAATATTAAGTCATCCTTCACATCGCTCTAATGACTACCTATGTATTTCCTCGGAAATATAAAAGTCATCTCTTCTCGTCCAGTACCGTTCAAAGAATTTATTAGGTATAAATTCTCTCCTCATGTCGAAAAGTCTCACTAAATCAGCGAGATTTATTCGTAAAATCCTCTTAAACTCTAATGACGACTTAAATATTTCATCCGAAATATTTAAAGTATATTTAATTTGCGAAATGCAATTAAATGTCATTTCTCGTTCTCGATTAACGTTCATCGAATCCCGTTGGATTCATTCATAAAAGAATTTATTTGGTATAAATTCCTTTAATCTAAAGTCCAGAAAAATCACAACATATGTGAAATTTCTCTGTCAAAAATCTAATTCTGGGTCAAAACTAACCTCAGCAGGTCACGGTACCCTTAAATAGGGGACGGTACCGCTAAATTTAACGGTACCGTCGGACCGTTGTCTGCTGAGACAGTTTATTTCGTCTTCAATTCTCACCAACACTATTAGAACCCACTTGATGTAGTCTTGAACCTGAACCGCCTCCTATCAGAATAGATTCTGTCTATCTTCTTATTCCTTAGATTTTTTCCCTTTCACTTCCGCATGGTACTGAACACACCATATGTATGGTTGCTTCCGTATCCATTATCTTCCCAACTTATCTACACTTTTCAACCTTAGTTCTACACTACCATTGCTTCCGTATCTCACTCACCTTCCATACACTTCAGGCGAAGAACCGCTAGGATAAGTTGAGATAACCCCACTAGACCATTATCACTAACCTCACAACCCCGAAGATTTTATCTTCTTAACCCTTAGGATATCTCCACGTGATCATATGCCTCATCATATGAATGTTCTATGAATATTCACAATGATTGAGAAGAGCTACGTGACTTCAAAGGTGAAGTTTATTGTATGCTATCCACCACTTGTCATGACGTTACTAAGCTCATCGCTTCCGTCAACGTTTGTTTTCCTCTTTTTTGTCACATCCTGTCCGGATGGTCATAGATTAAGGGGGAGCTAAAACACACTCACATAGTCTTTCAACAAACACTCTCAAGAACACACAAATGTGATTCTTATTCCCTAGAAAACTTCCCTTTAGCTGCCCAGAACTAGGCTGCACTGGAAAATTCGTGACTTCCAGGTCACGGTACCGTTAAATAGGCCACGGTACCGTTAAATCTAACAGTACCGTATGGTATTTAGTGGTACCATGCCTATGTTTGACGAATTTTCACTGTTTCCTTTAGATCCCTGCATCCCTAACCTCAAACCTGCAAAATTTTGCAAACTCACTTACACCCTAGGATTCCCTCACTACACCATAGGACACTACCACCAACTTTAAGTTGAATCCCACAACTCTTGCCTATATAAGGCCTCACCATTGCAAGCTTATCTTGCATCTCATCTTCTGTAACACCCCAACCCGACAAGGGCAAAGGTGTCACATATAACGGATTCTTATCAGAACAAACACAGACATTTGACATAAATAATACAATGAAAATCCAAGGTTTACAACTGAAATCAGAACTACAAGCTTTACATTACAAAATTTCTATGTCTAATATAAGGTTCTTCTAGTCATCTTCCAAAAGCTAATTGAAGTCTTCTAAAGTCAACACTTTTCACCCAGCTCCCAGCTTCCAACTAAACCTGCCGCGGGAAAAGAAACGCGGCTGAGCTACACGAGCTCAGTGAACAGATATAACGGTAACAAACAATAATAATGAAATAGGGAAGATGGAAGAAATTGTACATGATGTAATAATAGATGAGAAGAAATATGAGGGTTATACAGAGATATCAGAAAGTATGGATAGTATCATGAGTAATGGTGAAGTAATCAAAAGATCCCATCAAGCCCAAACATACCAAGCCCAGTACAGAGATAAGTCCAGTATCATGTCATAGGGTGTCAGTAATGAAAGGTAAAGGTCATAAGTCTATAAAGTGCATGGAAAACAGTAATCCTCTACGAGCCCAGAAACATGAACATGAAATCATAATCATACCGCCATGCAGAGAGATGTTCCTCTCACTAATCCCAGAAATCAGAAATATGGAGTGATCAGCTCCCAGAGTTGTGAAAGACGTGTATCGCACACACCATCAGTCA
This sequence comes from Artemisia tridentata subsp. tridentata, assembly GCA_021014915.2. Lineage (NCBI taxonomy): Eukaryota > Viridiplantae > Streptophyta > Magnoliopsida > Asterales > Asteraceae > Artemisia > Artemisia tridentata. The sequence continues at coordinate 85,766,145 of CP139509.1, forward strand.
CCATGCATATCATAACATATCATAACATGAACATAATACAGAAACAAATCTAGGATGCATCCATACGCCCCTGGTGGCCATAACTCCCAACACACCAAATAGAATACAGAAAAGGGACGGGACAGGTCATCACTCTCCTGCCCTAGAGTCATGCCATCGGTGCATCGACTGACATGGACATGAAACCCTCATGCCTAGTGAGTGGCTCGTAGTATCAAACTGTGGGTCAAGGTCAAGTATCATGTATCCAGTATTTAATTTAGTTTCATAAGTCAATTTCCATTTCAGAATATCAGAGTTCATAATCAGAGGTTCATATCAGAGGTTCATATCAGAGGTTCATACCATAAAGGTTCCATGTCATAAAGGTCATATATCAGAAATATTTAATATCAGAAAGGTTCATAACAGAAAGGTCATGTCAAAGGTTCATAATATCATGAAAGAAACCAGAAAGGTTCACAGAATCAAAGAACATGGCAGTGAATCAGAAATCAGAAATGAGACGAAGGCACCTTATTAAAGAAGGGCAGAATATCTGTACCTTATTACGGATGCAAATACGAATCACAGAAATAGAAGCACAGAACAGATCAAGGTCTCCCTTCCTCACACCTAAAGAATAGAAGACGGATTACAAAGGGTTCTAACTCAGATTACTATTTAGTTTACTTCTCCATTTTAAGTACTTTCCATTTTTAGTAACTTTCCAGATTTAGTAACTTTCCATATTTCTATTTTTAGCAGGTTTCCAGAATTAGCAAGTTTTCACTTTTAGAAAGTTCCCTTATTTAGCAGTATTTGATAGTATAACTTAGTTCAATCATTATTAAATGGAAATAAGGTCTCTTTGATCAGATTTACACATTTGGTCCTTAGGGTTTCATAATTTACATTTTACACCCTTTCATTACATAAGTTACACTTTAAACCTTCAAATATTCATAGTTACACATTAAACCCTTTATTTATCAATTTTACACAATGAGTACTTATTTTAATAAGTTATATGAATGAACCTTTAAATATTCATAATTTACACATTAAGTCCCTCAAGTTATCAAAGTTACATATTAAGTCCTTTAATTTACAATTTCAACCTTTAATTATCAATAATTACATATTAAGCCATTAATTTACCAAAATAGCACTTAACCCCCTGAATATAATTAATTACTCAAATCAACCTTAAGTTTCCGGAAATTACATATTTAGTCCCTCTATTTTAATTATTTTCAAAAATCGATTTATACTTTATCAAATAAACATTTTAACCCTTTTAAATGTAAAAATTACACATGGCACCCTCAACTTATATTTTATTCGAAATGTTCACAGCCCATAATAAGTTATAAAAATAACCCTTGAGTTTTAAAAGTTATAAAACACCCCCTTATACTTTAAATACAAAACGTTTAACACTTTAAATCCACAAATCCAAACCCTAACATATCCAACACATTTTTAATCATTAAACCATCATTAAACACCATTAATTATCACCAAAACAAACCCTAATTCCCCAAACCCTAATCGAATCCATTTCTTTCTTTTTTCTTTCTTTTTAGCCGATTAAACATAATTCCAAAATAATTGTTCTAGGCCTCAAAAATTCGAAGTATCATTTTTCCAGGTCTATTATGATTGTATAGAGCCCAAATAAAATAAATATGAAGCCTCAAAATTTCGGATTGAATTATTTAGGGTTTATGCATGTTTTTAAGATTTAATTCACAAATATTATGTAGAGCATGTATGGATCGATTTAGACATTTTATTTGGTGTTCATATGATGTAAGGGACCTGAGAAAATTACCAAACCAAGGATCGAGCATGTGAAAAGGGCTGTACCAATTTAGTGATATGCGCATGATCAAATCGAACCAATTTTCCAAAACGACTCCAAAAGCTTCTTCACAACCTTTCCAACATTTTTCCCAGAGTATAAACAATATAAGGATTATGAGAAAAATCATGAACGAATTTTATATAGCTTGATCGAATTTATTTAGAAGATACCTTAAAAATAGGCGCGATAAGAACAATAATCCACAAAACTTGAATTCAGCCAAGAACAGCCTCAAATCTATTTTTCATGGATCAAATATGATACAAGGAACATGAGAAAAATAAGAAACGAATTTTTAGAAGGTCGCATGAATTATTTCGAATCATACCCTTTTTACACCTAGCGACAAAGAAAGAATTCACCAAGATCGAATCGAGCTTCAAACAATTCGAAGGTTATTTTTCCTAGCTCTTTTAGATGATGATCTAACCCAGAAAATGATCCTTGAATTTCTTGGTGGCCGGATTTTGATATACGAATTATTTGTGTGGTTTGGTTTTGATCGGATTGTATTTTAGGGAAGGAATAAATGGGATAATTATGAATAATGGAAGATACCAGTTTTAGGGGAGGGAATGGGCTATAATTACGGATTTTTAGTTTGGGAATAATTATTAGGCTTTAATTTGCCATTTAATGTATTTTAATTATCATTAAAACTATAATAATATTGATATAAATTCTATTCGGCACATGAAGGGCAATTTGGTAATTTTATAGCTTGCAAAAATATTAAATGGAGTTGTCAAAATTATTTGGTATCATATCTTGTTCATTACCAGAAGTTTGGGATTGATTCGGTACTTTATAAGCTTTTAAACAAATTTTTAAACTTGCAGGGGTATTTTGGTCATTTAAGATCGTATAAATTTTGGGGTTTTACAACTCTTCCCCTCTTAAAAGAAATTTTCGTCCTCGAAAATTGAAGTCGCAAGGTTCAACGAAGTCGTAGCAAGTCGCAAAAGATCATCACAAACATTCTCACGCCCGGGGAGATTCTCCCAGAAGGATCTTCAAAACAATAGATTTCTCATGACTCAGATCAAAACGAGGTGGGTTTATATTTCTCAGGAGAAGACAAATTAGGTCGATTCAGAACAAAAGGTCCATGCAACACAAATTGGACAATAGGTGCATCTTCAGAAAGCTCATATGGAATACGAATAAGATTCCAAATCGAATTAATTGTACCAACAGTAGGAAGTTCTAACAGGAGTTCAAGACTTATAACTGAGGTCAACAGAATTCAAATCGAGAGTTCAAACTCAATCAGATATCTAATGAACGAAAGCAGAGTATACGGATAGATAGGATGAACCTAAAGTCTCATTATTCGCGGATAATCCAGCAGAGATTCACATTCTAAACTTCTTAGGTACTTCCCAAGATATCCTATGGCCACAACAAGTGCACGTTATATGATGTAAGTATTATCACGTTGGCCAGACGTTATAATACTGGCATCATATAGTTATGCCCTCATGATGGTCATACTTTATCTCAAGTCGTAATAAAAAACAACCTATCTTAATCCACCTAGTACTTCTACAGTCTCAGAGGTCAACAAAAACAAAAGTCATAATCAAGAGGGAAAGCCAAACTACTCGCCATGGAGATTCTCAAAATGCCCAAGAGGCATCGAAATGATTAACAAAGATCAGAGGTCAGAGTCGGAATCTGAAGGTAAGGATCAAATAGTGTCAGGAAATTACTATGCAATTCTTAATGCTTTCAAGATTTATTTAGGTTTCAAAACTTAGGTGGTGCAAGACATAAGCTTTCAATTTCCAAGAGGGATCTCAAGAGGCTTAAACCAAGAGTAAGGTACGAATCAGAGTGATGCGGAAGCAATGATACCTAAACAAATGCCTTATAGTCTACCCATTCCTCACCGGTCAGAACTTAAGCTCCTATAGGGAAATCCTAAAGCAAATTTTCAAAGGTTGTCTTACGAGCGCCTACAGGGAAAGCTTAGTGGTCCTAACTTGCACAGGTCAAGGGTAAATGTATTACGAGTCGCAGCCTGTCGCTTTGATACCATAATTGTAACACCCCAACCCGACAAGGGCAAAGGTGTCACATATACGGATTCTTATCAGAACAAACACAGACATTTGACATAAATAATACAATGAAAATCCAAGGTTTACAACTGAAATCAGAACTACAAGCTTTACATTACAAAATTTCTATGTCTAATATAAGGTTCTTCTAGTCATCTTCCAAAAGCTAATTGAAGTCTTCTAAAGTCAACACTTTTCACCCAACTCCCAGCTTCCAACTAAACCTGCCGCGGGAAAAGAAACGCGGCTGAGCTACACGAGCTCAGTGAACAGATATAACGGTAACAAACAATAATAATGAAATAGGGAAGATGGAAGAAATCGTACATGATGTAATAATAGATGAGAAGAAATATGAGGGTTATACAGAGATATCAGAAAGTATGGATAGTATCATGAGTAATGGTGAAGTAATCAAAAGATCCCATCAAGCCCAAACATACCAAGCCCAGTACAGAGATAAGTCCAGTATCATGTCATAGGGTGTCAGTAATGAAAGGTAAAGGTCATAAGTCTATAAAGTGCATGGAAAACAGTAATCCTCTACGAGCCCAGAAACATGAACATGAAATCATAATCATACCGCCATGCAGAGAGATGTTCCTCTCACTAATCCCAGAAATCAGAAATATGGAGTGATCAGCTCCCAGAGTTGTGAAAGACGTGTATCGCACACACCATCAGTCACCATGCATATCATAACATATCATAACATGAACATAATACAGAAACAAATCTAGGATGCATCCATACGCCCCTGGTGGCCATAACTCCCAACACACCAAATAGAATACAGAAAAGGGACGGGACAGGTCATCACTCTCCTGCCCTAGAGTCATGCCATCGGTGCATCGACTGACATGGACATGAAACCCTCATGCCTAGTGAGTGGCTCGTAGTATCAAACTGTGGGTCAAGGTTAAGTATCATGTATCCAGTATTTAATTTAGTTTCATAAGTCAATTTCCATTTCAGAATATCAGAGTTCATAATCAGAGGTTCATATCAGAGGTTCATATCAGAGGTTCATACCATAAAGGTTCCATGTCAGAAAGGTCATATATCAGAAATATTTAATATCAGAAAGGTTCATAACAGAAAGGTCATGTCAAAGGTTCATAATATCATGAAAGAAACCAGAAAGGTTCACAGAATCAAAGAAACTGGAAGTGAATCAGAAATCAGAAATGAGACGAAGGCACCTTATTAAAGAAGGGCAGAATATCTGTACCTTATTACGGATGCAAATACGAATCACAGAAATAGAAGCACAGAACAGACCAAGGTCTCCCTTCCTCACACCTAAAGAATAGAAGACGGATTACAAAGGGTTCTAACTCAGATTACTATTTAGTTTACTTCTCCATTTTAAGTACTTTCCATTTTTAGTAACTTTCCAGATTTAGTAACTTTCCATATTTCTATTTTTAGCAGGTTTCCAGAATTAGCAAGTTTTCACTTTTAGAAAGTTCCCTTATTTAGCAGTATTTGATAGTATAACTTAGTTCAATCATTATTAAATGGAAATAAGGTCTCTTTGATCAGATTTACACATTTGGTCCTTAGGGTTTCATAATTTACATTTTACACCCTTTCATTACATAAGTTACACTTTAAACCTTCAAATATTCATAGTTACACATTAAACCCTTTATTTATCAATTTTACACAATGAGTACTTATTTTAATAAGTTATATGAATGAACCTTTAAATATTCATAATTTACACATTAAGTCCCTCAAGTTATCAAAGTTACATATTAAGTCCTTTAATTTACAATTTCAACCTTTAATTATCAATAATTACATATTAAGCCATTAATTTACCAAAATAGCACTTAACCCCCTGAATATAATTAATTACTCAAATCAACCTTAAGTTTCCGGAAATTACATATTTAGTCCCTCTATTTTAATTATTTTCAAAAATCGATTTATACTTTATCAAATAAACATTTTAACCCTTTTAAATGTAAAAATTACACATGGCACCCTCAAATTATATTTTATTCGAAATGTTCACAGCCCATAATAAGTTATAAAAATAACCCTTGAGTTTTAAAAGTTACAAAACACCCCCTTATACTTTAAATACAAAACGTTTAACACTTTAAATCCACAAATCCAAACCCTAACATATCCAACACATTTTTAATCATTAAACCATCATTAAACACCATTAATTATCACCAAAACAAACCCTAATTCCCCAAACCCTAATCGAATCCATTTCTTTCCTTTTTCTTTCTTTTTAGCCGATTAAACATAATTCCAAAATAATTGTTCTAGGCCTCAAAAATTCGAAGTATCATTTTTCCAGGTCTATTATGATTGTATAGAGCCCAAATAAAATAAATATGAAGCCTCAAAATTTCGGATTGAATTATTTAGGGTTTATGCATGTTTTTAAGATTTAATTCACAAATATTATGTAGAGCATGCATGGATCGATTTAGACATTTTATTTGGTGTTCATATGATGTAAGGGACCTGAGAAAATTACCAAACCAAGGATCAAGTATGTGAAAAGGGCTGTACCAATTTAGTGATATGCGCATGATCAAATCGAACCAATTTTCCAAAACGACTCCAAAAGCTTCTTCACAACCTTTCCAACATTTTTCCCAGAGTATAAACGATATAAGGATTATGAGAAAAATCATGAACAAATTTTATATAGCTTGATCGAATTTATTTAGAAGATACCTTAAAAATAGGCGCGATAAGAACAATAATCCACAAAACTTGAATTCAGCCAAGAACAGCCTCAAATCTATTTTTCATGGATCACATATGATACAAGGAACATGAGAAAAATAAGAAACGAATTTTTAGAAGGTCGCATGAATTATTTCGAATCATACCCTTTTTACACCTAGCGACAAGGAAAGAATTCACCAAGATCGAATCGAGCTTCAAACAATTCGAAGGTTATTTTTCCTAGCTCCTTTAGATGATGATCTAACCCAGAAAATGATCCTTGAATTTCTTGGTGGCCGGATTTTGATATACGAATTATTTGTGTGGTTTGGTTTTGATCGGATTGTATTTTAGGGAAGGAATAAATGGGATAATTATGAATAATGGAAGATACCGGTTTTAGGGGAGGGAATGGGCTCTAATTACGGATTTTCAGTTTGGGAATAATTATTAGGCTTTAATTTGCCATTTAATGTATTTTAATTATCATTAAAACTATAATAATATTGATATAAATTCTATTCGGCACATGAAGGGCAATTTGGTAATTTTATAGCTTGCAAAAATATTAAATGGAGTTGTCAAAATTATTTGGTATCATATCTTGTTCATTACCAGAAGTTTGGGATTGATTCGGTACTTTATAAGCTTTTAAACAAATTTTTAAACTTGCAGGGGTATTTTGGTCATTTAAGATCGTATAAATTTTGGGGTTTTACATCTTCAAACCTCACATTAACATCATTCATCATCACACTCAACCCTTATAACTAAACTTCACTCTTGACAGTGATATTTAGTTTCAAAACCTTCAACCCTTATTTCAATCCCACTCAAACCTTTTAGCTACACTTCACTCTTGACAGTGATAGTTAGTCTAAAAACCTTCAACCCATCGATCATCACACTCACACCTTACAACTATTCCTCACACTTAAATAACCTTCAATCCTCACAATCACACGAAACCCTTCATGCTCCAAATTATCTCTAACACACAACTAGGATCATCCCTTATATCAATCCCACACAAACCTTTTAGCTACACTTCACTCTTGACAGTGATAGTTAGTCTAAAAACCTTCAACCCATCGATCATCACCCTCAAACCTTACAACTACTCCTCACTTTGGATAAGTGATAGTTAGTTAAACAACCTTCAATCCTCACAATCACACGAAACCCTTCATGCACCAAATTATCTCTAACACACAACTAGGATCATCCAAACTAGAAATCTAGAACTTCATTACCTCAACCCCGTTAGAGATATCCACCCCCAATCCTGTTAGGATCACATGCACAATTTTTTTTCTCTTTTGAAATATATCATGCATCTCATTGTCAGTGCAAACGATATATTAATCTAAACCATCCTAACACCAATCATCTTAGGTAGATGATTATGTTGTTCAAAAGGTTTGTTAGAACTTGCCTTCCCAATGACAACTTGGAAGAAGTCATTTTGTGTGTCAGTCAATGAACGAATCTCGTTCTTGTTAGTGTGATTGATTGAACAATTACACCTTAGGTTGTTGGTCGGGTTGTGACACTCAAGTTTCTTTGAATTGCAATATGCATTCATCTTTTTGTGTCGCTCAACTTTTTTGGGCTTTCTTTTTGGTCTTTACTCTTTTGGCACACTTTTAGGTTGTGTCACTCACATAGTTTAACCCTTTCATGTCTTGGTATGTGTATCATATCCCTATAATGTTGCTCCTATACTGTTATATATTATGTTGCACGAAGCTAACCCTTGATGTAGGAAAAGCCTTTGTATGAATTTGATCCATGGATCCGCAAGATACTAAGGTAAACAAACAAAGGGATTAAGTCATCATAGGGGAGCATTGAGCTAGGGGAGCTCGGGAGTATTTGAATACATAGCATGGATTCGTCTTCACAAGTGATGATAGAAGACTTCACTGGGATGATGCAAGCTCGCCTTTCTGGGGAGAAAGGATAGTAGTGTAATAAGGGGGAGTAGGGAGTGAATTCAAGGGAGCGCTCGAGGCAACTACCTTTTTGATTCGACAAAAGGGGGAGAAGGGAGTGTAAACAAGGTAACTTTTACATTTTACTGTGTGCTACGGCTTACATATTTGTCATCATCAAAAAGGGGGAGATTGTTAGTGCAAATAATACGATATTTAAACTAAACGATTTCTTCAGTTTTAATAATGAAAAACATGTAACTTGTAATACATAACGTAAAATGTGCAAGTTACTTGTAAACATAAATCATCAATGCATACTTACATCAACACCTGCCGACGTCTCAAGTATGCTTAAACAAAGTCGTAGATTTCCATCCCGACGTAAATCACTCAAGGTATGGACAAACAAATCTACTACTTGACAAATGATCAAAGGATTATATTTTTCTCTAAACTTCACATTTTTAATGTGACAAAACATTTCTTTCAAAAATATATTTTACAAATTATTTTTGAATTAAAAAGAAATGTTTTATTTTGAAAAATAAGTTTGAAAACTCCCAACAGTCATTTTTCCCCCCAAATAGCTCCAAACATTCTCAAATAAACCTTCCCCACTAAAAACAAACGGAGGAGCATCCACGGTACCACTAAAGTACCGACGGCTCCACTAAATTTAGTGGAGCCGTGTGACAATTAGTGGAGCCATGCCTCTGTAACGGCTAGTTTTCCCCTTGCCTATAAATAGTGGACCATTTCACACTTCCAACTTGATTTTTCCAGTCACTTTTCTCTGGTCTAATCCCTCCTCACTTAGAACACTTTCTTTGATCATTTAGAGAGTCTTAGTTTGTTTAAGAGTGATCCTTTCATCCCACCAAAAGATCCTCTTCATTCCTCTTCAATAGCAAGAAAAGAACACAAAGTATCCAAGTAGATACAAAGTGTTGTCATTCCTCTTCAATAGCAAGAGAAGAACACAAAGTATCCAAGTAGATACAAAGTGTTGTCATTCCTCTTCAATAGCAAGAGAAGAACTCAAGGTATCCAAGAAGATACAAGAGTTGTAGTTGTAGTTAGGGAAGTTGTAACATTTGTTACACACTTGTTGTATCCTAGTATACATCAAGATCATTTTTCTTTTGTGAGAGAGTGAGTGAAGATCATTGTGATCTTAAAGAGATATTGATTATCTCTTGAGGCCATTGGGCTTGTGTGATTGATCAAGAAGATCAAGGGTAGATAGGGTAGATCGAGTCAAGTGGGAGTAGATCATTGTGATCTTGTCGAGATCTTGGAGATCTCTTGAAGCCATTGGGCTTGTGTGTATTGATCAAGTGGATCAAGGGTAGATCGTGGTAGATTGGTGCTAGCTAAGATTAGCACTCGACATCTAGCTTAGTGTCGGAAATAGGATAAGCGACGTGTACGGTATAGATCGGGTAGATCGTGGTAGATTGGTGCTAGCTAAGATTAGCACTCGACATCTAGCTTAGTGTCGGAAATAGGATAAGCTACGTGTACGGTTTTCTCCGCCTGAAGGGAGATTGTTGATTAGTGAAGTAACTCTCGAGTTGGGTACTCGGGGAGTGGAGTAGGGCGAAGAGGAGCTTCGTGACCGAACCACTATAAATCACCGTGTCCGGTTTGCGCCTTCTTACTTATCTCTTTACTTTCATTTTATTCTTTATCGCTCTATAGTTATATTTGCATTGCGTTTATGCTTGTGTGGCTAGTTGCTTATGTTATGTTGATTATGTATGTGTCATAGTTTGATTGTGCTTGTGTTGTAGTTTACTATATTCATCTCTAGATGCTATATGATAATTGTTGACACTTTTCATATTACGTCACACTTGTTCGGGTGTTTGATACAAAAAGATTTTAAGTTTTTAAATAGAAACGTATTCACCCCCCCCCCCCCTCTACGATTTCCACATAAATCATCCCACTTAAGAATTCCCGACAAAACACTCATACTTAACTGATGAGTTACAAAGCGGTGTATTATGAGACGTCGTAAGTGTTCCGAGAGTATGGAATGAACGTTCACACTCATCATCAAAGACGAGGAGTAAAATAATCAGAGAAAGTCAACATAGCATTCAAAAGAGTTGGTGAGTTCAGTGTTATGAAATAGTTTTCTCACAATGTTTGAGAAATACTAGAAAGACCATTGCGTAACTTACAATGTTGGACAAAATAAATAAGACTAACGTGTATCTCTCAATGTATGAGAAATATATAAGACTATTGTGTGTCTCTCAATGTCTGAGAAATAGATAAGACTATTGTGTATCTCTCAATGTCTGAGAAATAGATAAGACTATTGTGTGTCTCTCAATGTATGAGAAACTTATAAGCCAGTTGTGTATCTCATGATGTCTGAGATATATATAAGCCAATTGTGTATCTCACGATGTCTGAGACATAAGAGTAATCAAGTTGTGTATCTCACGATGTCTGAGATATAAGAATGGTAATTATATCAATTACAATGTCTCGAGTAATTTCATAAATCACAATAAAATGTGTATGATCAGGGAAATCTGGTTGTGCCGTAATGCCTTGGAATAGGCATACGCAGTCATATTTAGTCAATCGTTCATATAAACAGTCTGTATATAAACAATACAGTATTGTATTAAGGAGTAAGCATGGCGCATGGAATGTTGAAGACGATAATGAGTAACGCGAGTCTTAATGTAAAGAGTAGTTATAGTCTAGGTTTAAATGCAACCTGGTTCTCTATAACTGTAGCTCTGATACCAATCTGTAACACCCCCAAAATAATCGCAGCGGAAGATTGTGTCACTGGGGTATTACTTCATTAGTTACAGTACAAGTTACAGAAAACGACTCTAAATGAGTCGTTTTGAAATAAATTATCATTCGATTAAAATATCAGAGTTTACAAAGAGAGGTCCCACAAGTTTACAAAATGTACAACATAATAGTTGTAAAGTTTTTCGAATGATAATGTATGTATCATCTTCAAAATATTTTTCCGTGCGCCTTCCCATGCCAGCTAATTCCTTTCGAACCTGAGATAAACATGCTAAAAAGTCAACACAATGGTTGAGTGAATTCATAGGTTTATAGTAAAGCAGTTGATCACATGATTGCAAGTTTAATAGACAGTGGGTTACATTGTTATACACCCATAATTCGAAAAGCAGTATATTATTGCATCTAAGCTCATGGCACTCAAACTGACGGTATATATCAACAATGATATATAGGATAATAATGGCCCCGTGTAGGTACTTGCCATATACCTAGAGTTACAAATATAGTACGTTTGGTTACTTATCCAGCTAACACAAACGGGATTCGTCAATCCCGATAGGCCTATCTACTATATTCGCGTTCACTCGCAAGTGATTAATGGTCCATGATGTGGGGGACTTATGGCATAAGGGAACTTAGACACAAGCAATAATATATTCAGTTCAGAGCACAGTTTTCAAACAATTGTGATCATAATAAAAGTAGTAGCATGTATCTCCCCCAAAGTAGTTCAAAACGAATAAAAGTAGGGGCTATGAACTCACCGAAATGATAAGTGATGGATTACGACGATATAAAGTATATCGAGAAGTCGCGAGCTTTAACGACGACCTAAAAATATAATAAGTGCGACTTAGATATTTATATGTAACGAGATCGTACAAAATTACTTTTATAAAAGTATTTATATACTTTTGACATTGTACACATTTTTGTAAGTTTACAAAAATGTAAAAGTTTAGTTTTTATCAAAAATAGTAACAAGCCCTATAGATAGGCTACTCTAACGTCGGGTTTATACCACTTTTAATATTTCACATATTCCGTAAATTATTACGTTTAAGTCATTTTTAAACTTATGAACATGTAAATGAGTTGTTTCCGATAGTGAGTCATACCACTTTGGTTTTTATATAAATGTGGTCAACACTCAATAATAAGTTTCGGGTCATCAAACCCAAGCTAGCCGTACGGCTAGACACACAACCTTGAGACAACAACCAAGGCCATAGCCATCGCTATGACTCGGTTAGAAGGCCTTGAGACAACTTCCTTGGCTTTGCCTTGGCTGTGTCTCGGCCTCAAGATATCAAAACGCCATAAAGACTCTTAAGTTATGGCTACTTTTTAGTCTTAAACAGGTCCAGTTGGTTTTTGCAAGTTTTAGCCTTATGAAATTTTTACGGGTTGCTACAATTTATTTCTGTGCTTACTGTATTGTCGGGTTTTATATGGATTTTGAGTCGCTATAAACAGTTTTTAACGACTCACTAACGTATTTCTACTTATGACTGTCTGAATTCACTAACCGATAGGTTCAAGCAAGAACATGTGAAGATCCAAGCTTGAGAGAATCATGAAAAGAGGAAAGCCGAGTTGGAGATGAAAAGGATGGAGGTAGCAATTTCATGTTTTCCATTTTAGCGGGTGATGTGTGCTTAAACACACATAATTTTTATACCGAAAAAACACGCTAAAATGGACTAATAACAATAAAACATGTAAAACCCAAAAATTACCCTAATCTGAAATGACCAAAATACCCCTCTAATTTTGAAATTTTAAGAATATATAAAATCCTACAAATGAATATTATTTGAATATAACCTAAGGTAATTAAAAACCTAATTTACCTAGCAAATCAAACAAATTAAACCTTACATTATAATTAAAAATTACAAACAAATGGTTCCTAAACTTAAGCCTATAATAGGCGACATTATATTGTGACCACTACCACATTTTCGACTAAGGATCAAGGAAAAAGATAAGCATGCATTAATCTTGATTGATATCACATTAAACCGAAATTATTACCCTTTCCATATATGCCACACGATTTCCCCTATTCCTCCCATAATGCCGATCTTTTTCATTCACCAAAATATTTTCACACACCAAATAAACCCTAACTCCCTACAAAAATTCTGCCGACCCCTTTTTGTTCCTCCTATTCGATCCAAACCAAGCAATCAAGAGGAATCCGTTGGTGTTCGTACGTGGGTGTGATCGTGTGTTGTTCAAGTGGTGATCGTGGTTCAATTGGGGTCCGAGAGGTGGTCGATCCGAGGTGTTGGAGTGCTCGGATTTTTGGTTTTTGATTTGGTGTTCTTATTGTCTTCGATTGATCTTCAAGGGTAACGCGTATCATCCTATTTGTTTTCCTCCATTTTTAATCTTGTGTTTATTGTGTAAAATTTTCACCATGAAAATCTTAATGACTCGGCACAAACTTGTTTATGAATCGGCATAATTAATTTGTATACATAAAATCATGAAATCTCTCATAAAATCATAGATCATTACATGAAATAATGAATTTGTAATTAGAGTTTTGATGGGAATTCGTGGGTAATTTGATGTGGGATTTTTAGAACATGTTAATATGATGTTAATATACAGATCTTATGAATAATGAGGGTCATGGATGTGTTTGGGTGCGTTAACAATCGTTATAGTGGTCTAAAATGAAACTCTAAAACTGGACAGCCCGTATACCGATTTTGTGAACGAGTTGTGGTCATGTTATAAAAGGGTTTGATTCGGTTTCTTTTCATGAAAACTTAGTTTTATGTCTTAGTAAAGTTCTCCAATTGATTTGGAGTGATTTCGAGTTAATTTGGTCATGTTTTTTATTTTTGTATGATTAAGTGTTGAATCTGAATTCGAGGGTCTGGAAATCAGTCCGTTTTGCCGATTTTTCATTTTCAAACCATGAGGAGTTGGGTCATAAAACTTTCCAGTATTTAACTTCTATATGCCTAGTAATGTCATGAATTTTTGGGGATTTTTCCTGGATGTATTGGTGGGTCAACCAAGTGGATACTTTCTGGGTACCACAGCAGATACGTTTTCTGGGTAGTCTGAGTTGGAGCATTTTTCGTGTGGGGTGAAACTAACTAATAAATTTTGGGAAAATTCGTGTGGGTTCTAAAGACATGGAAGTACCTGTGTGAATTTTTGTGGATTTTATTTTTGAGTTTTGATGTGGTAGAAAAATTCGTCAAGTTGTGATCTGATATGGGTAAAAGCTGATAAAAGTTAAAAAGGCTAAATAAATGTTTTAAACCTAATTGTCACTAACATGTTTTAACCTAATTACACTTTATCATTATTATAACCTCTAAAGGCGTAATTAAGATACCTTAATACATTTCATAACTTAAATTGGCCTATGACATGATTAGTACATGTATTAAATGTTAAACATAAGATTAAAACCCTAATTAAGATAAACGTAACCCTAAGATACCATATATGGAAACCTACTAATTATGGAAACTTACTAATTCGGGAAACCTACTAAAAATAGAAAGTTACTTAAAACGGTTAACTTACTTAAAGTGGAAACTTACTAAAAATAGAAAGTTACTAAAAAGGGAAATTATACTAAAAGAGTAACCTAATTCAATTGGACTTAAAGTAATACTTGGTATTTAATTTGTATAGGTTCCGTGAAGCGGGAGTGACCATCTTGTGACTTTTCTTTTCTTGTTTGCTTGCCTTGAATAAGGTACAGATATTCTGACCTTGTCTCTTAAGGTTTCTCATGATTCATTTACGTCCTTTTGATATTAGTTTGATTATGATGCCTATGATCTGAGCCTCCTTATTGTGGCTTTCTTATATGATCTATGTCTTTGCTATGTTTCCCTTAGATTTATGAACCTTTGACATTTGGACTTTGATTATGATTCTTTGATGACTTAGACATTTGACTTTGATAGGATAGGCCATTAGAACCCTTCAGTTGATACCCGAGCCAAAATTTGTTTCCTAGCCATGAAGGTAACATGGCCGTGTCATTAATGCACCAATGACATGACTCTAGTGTGGTCGAGTGATGTTCCACACCGTCCCTTTTTGTTATATGATAATGAGCTCAAAAATATATATTTATATATGTTTAGCCACTATGATTTGTTTGCAGGGGCGTATGGATGCATCCTAGGTTTGTTTTGTTTAGTGGATTTAACATGATATAATATGATTTGATTTGGTGATTGATGTTGTGTGCAATACACGTCCTTCACATATTTGGGAGGTCGCTCCTCTATGGTTACTATGATATTTGATTTGTTTTGTTTGGGCTCGTGGTAGATTACTGACTTTTCCTTACCTTTGATATTCCATTTGTTTATACCTTATGCTTTTCCCAATGCACCATACTTTATATGTTCGTTCTTTATCTTTCGGTTTCGTTTATATATATATCTGTTCACTGGGCTTTTAAAGCTCAACCGCATTCCTTTTCCTGCGGCAGGTATCTAAGCTAGGAGCTGGGGATTGCTTTGGGTTGAGAGTTGAGCTTGTGTGGAGACTTTACCCTAGTCATCTTAGTTACCATTTATTTATATTATGACATTGTTTAGACTTGGATTTTGGTTGTTCATTTCCTTGGAGTATTTCCTTTTCTTGAACTTATGTATTGGTTTAAGTCATGTTGACTTAACTCTTTTGATTATTTATGTTCAAGACTTCCGCTGTTATTATGTATGCTTTGATATGTCACCATAACGTGATACTTCTACCCTTGTTGGGTTGGGGTGTTACAAAACATGTGAAATTTTATTTCAAATATGTTTGGTTTTTGTTATTATGTCTTGCAGGTACAAGCGTTTGAAAACAAATCAAAAACGAAAATTACCCGGGCACTTCATTGGAAAGAGCATGGAACTACGGGTCTATCGTTAATTTTATTTGGAGCATCGAAGCAAAAGAATGAAAAAATTGAAAGACTACATGAATCCCAAGTATTAAATGCAACAATATAAAAAATTAAAGCCCAAGTTTTATTAAAAATTGAAGCTATTGCCCACAAAGTATTAAAATGAAGACAAGTTTCACGTGATGCTGCTCTCTCCTCCGTGGCATGCGACTAAGACCACTCACAACGGACGAAGTTAACATTGCGTTAAGGAGGATTTTTGCACCTTTAACGCACGTTAAGCTGCGTTAGCCTTTGTGAGGATTCCACGTTAACGCAGCGTTAAGGGCTGCGTTATACCCTTAACGCTGCGTTAAGGGTAGAGAGTGTAAAAAAAAAAAAAAAAAAAAGTCATTCTCGCCCCCTAAACAGCTAGTTCATGCGTATGGAACAAGTTTGGAAAATTACAAATCAAGCCCTTGTGTTTAACGGCTATATGTAAAAAAAAAAAAAAAAAATTCAAAACCATTTTCACTTTCCTATAAATACCCATTTCACACCACATTTTTTTCACACTTCCACAAATCAATACACTACATCTTACACTATCTTCTTCAACCTTCCACTAAAAAAAAAAAAAAAAAAAAAAAAAAAAAAAAAAAAAAAAAAAAAAAAAAAAAAAAACGTTTTTGATTCACAATGGATCCGAATGAAGCTAACAACTTTTCAAGTGACGAAGACGACATTCAGTAGATGGCATCCGTGTACGAACAAGTTGTGCATATGGAACAACAAGAAGCAGCTGGACCTTCGATTGCACGTGGGCATATCTTTCGTGAACGTGAACTTGCTGATCAACGTTTGCGTGCCGACTATTTCGATGAAGACTGTAAGTATCCGGGACGGGTTTTTCGAAGAAGATTTCGTATGAGCCGGCGACTATTTCTACAAATAGTCGAAGGTATTCAATCTTATACCTCTGGTTTTGTTCCTGATCATTTTAAGTTTTTTACGGAAGCGAAAGATTGTACTGGTCGAACAAGTATAAGTATTCTTTTGAAGTGTACATCTGCTGTACGCCAATTGGCGTACGGCACGTCACCCGATGCGTTTGATGAGTATTTGCAAATGGGTGCGACTACATCATTGAAGTGTCTTGATAATTTTAACAAGTGCGTTATTGATTTGTTTATGCCGGAGTATTTAAGAAAACCAACATGGACCGACATTCAAAGTATTTACGAAAGACATGAGTCGGCCCATGGTTTTCCTGCAATGCTTGGTAGCATTGATTGCATGCATTGGGAGTGGAAAAATTGTCCGGTTGCTTGGAAAGGGCCAATTTGGTAGGGGTGATAAAAAATACCCAACTATAATGCTTGAAGCAGTTGCTTCACAAGATTTATGGATTTGGCATGCATTTTTTGGGATGACGGGGGCGAATAACGATATTAATGTTTTGGATAACTCACCGTTATTCGACGACATTCTTAATGACGCCGCCCCTGCAGCACCTTATATGGTAAATGGAAGGAGGTATGAAAAGGACTATTACTTAGCCGACGGTATTTACCCACAGTGGGCTACGTTTGTCAAATCCTTCTCAGCAACAACTGACGCGAAACATGCTTACTTTAAAAGGAAACAAGAAAGTGCACGAAAGGATGTCGAACGTGCTTTTGGTGTGCTTCAAGGACGTTGGGGTATACTACGACAACCGGCACGTCAATTGGAACTTGCGAGGATAAAGAGAATCATGTATTGTTGCATTATTTTGCATAACATGATTATAAAAGATCAAAATTTTGCAATACGTGATTTTAACGACATGTGGGTGGATCCGTCACCACGTTTGAGGCAAAATTCGTGGGTCGACAGATGCGATGGCCAACGTCGAAGGGCAAGAGAAATACGTGACAGAGATACACATACTCGACTCCAACGAGACCTTATGGAGCATGTTTGGCATAAGCACCTTCAACATCAAGAAGACGACAAATAAATATTTAATTCGTTATCATGTTATGTTTTTTAAATCTCGTTGTAATTTTTTTTAAGTATGTTATGTTTTAATGAAATGTTATGTTTTTAATAAATGAAGTATGATTATAAGTTTAGGGGTTGAATTTGAAAATTTATGTGTAAAGGTGAGTTAAGGTGTGTTAAAGCTGAGTTATTGTTGTGTGGGTTAAAGCTGAGTTAAGTTAAGGTGTGTAAAAGCTGACGTGGCATGCCTTAAAATTTAAGGCTGAGTTAACTGTTGTGAGTAACTTAATGAAGAAAAAATATAGATGCAATTTCCCCACGTTAAGAATGAAAAGAAGAAAAGGGCCATGTGAACATGTCTGCTCCTCATCCACAAGCGACAAATCAAAGATATATTTAAAAAAAAATTAAAAAAAATGCAATAGCTGATTTGTGGCATGGCACGTCGCTGTCACTTCCCAAAATAAATTCCAAGAGGCGCGTGACCTCTCTTGCTCTTGCCCACTCTCGCAGCATTATTCCTTCTTCAACCAACCATGAGGCACCACGTGTCCTGTTGTGCATTGGATAATAGCTGTTATCTTAGGAATTGAGGAAGGATTGAGAACGGATCCAAACACCCCTTGTAGGGGTGTTCCAATGATTAGGGTGCTGCCGCCGCCTGTACTGTCTTTTTCACGGGTTGTACAATTTGACCAAAATAAAGGGGATCCACATCATAGAGGGTGTTAACATAATAGGACCCTATAGATATAACACTTGATCCGATGCAAATGATTCATTCATACTCTCCACATTAATTTTCACACACACTTCTCTTGTAGCAGTTTTTATTGTCTTTTTTTTTTTCTCTCTTTTAGCTTATTAGGAGTCCTTATTATTCTAATCAACTTTCTAATGATTAATGAAGTTATTTATCTTATAGCTTAGTTGTCTCTAGCTTGTTTCTTCTTCTCATCTCTTTCTTTATTTTTCTTTTCTTAAATCTAACGAGCTGGGAAACCCGTGCGTTGTTGCGGGAGTGTGGTGCTAAGTCTTGTTTGAAAGTTAGTTATTAAGGACTAAATTTTAAAAAAATCGATAAAACCAAAGGACTATTTTTGAAAATGGAGTGAATTTGAAAAAGATTGATAAATTAAAAGAATTAATTTTTCTAAAAAAAATATTTTTTCTAAAAAATTTAATTTTTTTTTAAAGATTAATTTTAAAAAATGT
Organism: Artemisia tridentata subsp. tridentata; assembly: GCA_021014915.2. NCBI lineage: Eukaryota > Viridiplantae > Streptophyta > Magnoliopsida > Asterales > Asteraceae > Artemisia > Artemisia tridentata. Next base: position 85,785,552 of record CP139509.1, read on the forward strand.
GTATTTTTTTACGATGGCACAATATGAATCACCTTTAAAAAATGTATACTTATGCTATCTCATTGTTTTTATTGTAAAAATTAGAGTTAATATCATTTTTGTCAATACAATTTTTAGCTATATTTAAATAAAAAAAAATCTTTTTTTGAAAATTTTTTTTCTATAACTTTTTTTCGATTTTTTTTTTTTTTTTTGAATTTTAGAAAAAATATTTTCGAAAAAAAAATTGAAAAAAAAAAATTACTGTAGCAAACACTGTAGCTGCTACAGTGTTCACTACAGTACCGACCACTGTTACATGCACTGTTTCGTACAATATTTTTAAGCTGCGTGTACTGTTTCGTACAACTCTTTGCAGCGCCCAAAATCCTGGCTTTTATATATTTATATATATATAATAAGTTATATAAGCTCTCATAGCTTATTATAGCTTATTTGGGTTTAGCTTTTTGATAAGCTTATTCATTAAGCTATTTTCTTTTCTTTACTCTTCTTTTATACTTGAAAAAAATATAAAAAAAAAATATTTTTTTACTTCACTTATTTAATAAAAAGTTTACATTTTTTATTAGTTTTAGCTTATTATGTCTTATTATCTCTTCTCTTCTTTACCCTCTAGCTCGATTCAAACACCAAAAGAGATGCATGAGCTTGTTAAGCTGACACCTCTTAGTTTGAAAGCTTTTTAGCTTTTTAAATAGTTTATTACTTAGATCTAGTTAGTTTTATTAATTTTTTCATATAAAGTTTGCAACTTTTTGAGTTTTTCTTGAACAATAAGCTATTTAATAGCTTGTTCATTTAGATCTAGTCTTTAAACATACCCGATTCGCGTCTATTCTTCGTAGTGGGCAACTTAGCTTCGGGTGGACTTAGATCTAATAGTTTTTAGTTATAAAGTTTTAATCTTTTTACTTTTTAGATTACTTTTAGCTTATTTCATATAGTAGTAGTGCTTATTATTGCTTATTATTCACTAACCCTTGATAAAGTTTTGATTTTTCTTTGTTTCTCATCATCCTACATCTAACGCGTGGAGCTTACGGGTCTTATAAGCTTTAAAATCATTAAAGTTTACAACTTTATTAACTTTTATTAAGTTATTTAGTTAATAAAGCTTTAAACTTTATTAACTATATAGCAAAATTAAAGTTAACAAAGAAATAAACTTTAATCATTTATTTAGTTTATAAGATCGGGTGGTTATTCTCTCGTATAAATCACCGGGTCTTAATTTCTTACCTTTTTATCATTTTTAGTTTAACCACCTAGTTTAAGATCATGTTTACTATTGTGGAATTATTTGTTTTTATTAGTTTAATTAATATGAGTAGTAAGTAGATCTTGTTATATGCTTGTCAAGTGTTGCTGAATTGTGAAATTAAGTGTGTAACCTTAGAAATTATTAGTTGATAACCTTTTGGTCTACTTGGTTTGATTTTTAGTAACTTTTACGGACAAAAGCCGTTAAGGTAACTAATTATCTAAACCAAGTAGATTTTACCTAGGTAAAAAGAAGTGTTTTCAATATAAACCAACGTTGTGAAAAAAACATTCCTTTTTAAACGGGTATTCAAACGTTGTTGATTAATAATTTCCGGATTATTTGTAGATCTTTTTAGTTGGTTGTTTCAACGGGCAAAAGCCGTTAGGAAAATTGATTATTTAGATCTAATAATTTTTACCAAGAAAAATTGATTGTTTTCAATATAAACCAACGTTATGAGAAAACATTCCTTTTTAAACGGGTATTCAAAGGTTGTTGATTAATAATTTCCGGATTATTTGTAGATCTTTTTAGTTGGTTGTTTTAACGGGCAAAAGCCGTTAGGAAAATTGATTATTTGGATCTAATAATTTTTACCAAGAAAAATTCATTGTTTTCAATATAAGCCAACGTTGTGAGAAAATGGTTTATTTTGACGGATATTAATTAAAAAGGGGTTAAAACGATAATTCACACTTAATAATCTTTTCACCACACTTGGCAAGCATATATTTTAGGGATAATTACTAATTTAGACCAAACACCAAATGGTCTATACCATACCCCGGTTGCCCAAAAAATGTCCCCAGTTGCCCAAAAAATGGCGATTGTTGCCCAAAAAATACACTGAAAATCCTTCAGTTGCCCAAAAAATTGCCGGTTGCCCTGGGCAACAAAATTATTTTCGGATTTCGGGGTAGATAGGGAACCGCCCATTTGTGTTTGGTCTACTTTTAGAATTATCCCTATATTTTAATATCATATTCTTAGCTAAATTTTATTGTCATTACTTTTAGTTGCTATTTAATTAGTTAAAATAGTCTTTTTTAAATCTCTAAAAACCAAACCAAAATATTCGAAAATAAAGCATTAAAACTAAAAACACAAACGTAAATCTCAATTCAAATCTCGTTGGGAAAACGACCTCGGAAGATCAATTTATCACTTGTCCTCAAGTGAATCTTGGTTCTAACGGGAAAACTTACAACTATTAAAACTGCCGTATACTACAATCGAAATCAGTTTTTGGCGCCGTTGTCGGGGAGATTTGTTAGGAATTTTGCGTTTTGTTTGGCGTTGGTGCCTTGCAAAGACCATTTTGGATTTGCGTTTTGTTTCCCTAAAGGGGCACAATCAACACAATTAGCTGAGAACCTAACTTGCGTATTGTTTCTCTAAAAACAAAAGGCGTTTGTAAATTTTGAAAACTCTAGCGGTTTACGTCTCACATCCGCGTTTGGCCTGAAACTCTAGCGGTTTACGTCTCACATCCACGTAACTCTTCTGACGATCTCTCGCGATTTTCAATCGGTTCTTAATCTGTACAATCTTTTCTGTAGTCTCACGAACAATATCCGGCCCAATGAGCTGAGCTTCTCCTACCTCAGCCCAACAAACGGGTGATCGGAATTTTCGACCATACAATGCCTCAAATGGTGTAGCCTTAATGCTTGCATGGTAACTGTTGTTGTATGAAAACTCAATCAAAGGCAAATGAGTATCCCACCCATTTACAAAATCAATTACGCAGGCTCGGAGCATATCTTCCAAAGTCTGAATCGTCCTTTCGCTCTGGCCATCCGTCTGCGGGTGATATGCAGTACTCATGTCGAGGTTCGTGCCAAAGGCATCTTGGAGCGATTGCCAAAAGTTAGAAGTGAATCTGCTGTCTCTGTCAGAGATGATAGATATTGGGGCTCCATGCCTCGATACTATTTCCTTCACGTAAAGCCTCGTCAACTTATCCATGTTGTAGTTCTCTTTGATGGGCAGAAAATGCGCTGATTTCGTCAATCGATCGACTATAACCCAGATAGCGTCGAAACCAGTTGTAGTCCTTGGAAGTTTGGTGACGAAGTCCATAGTAATCCGTTCCCATTTCCATTCAGGAATCTCAGGCTGTTGCAGAAGACCAGACGGTTTCTGATGTTCGGCCTTAACTTTCGCGCACGTCAAACATCTGCGAACATAATCGGCAACTTCTGCCTTCATGTTTGGCCACCAATATAACTCCTTGAGATCGTGATATATTTTGTCGGACCCTGGGTGTATAGAGTACTTTGACTTATAAGACTCATGCATGATCAAGTCTCGCAGTCCTTCATAACGCAACACCCAACTTCTTCCTTTAAAACACAAGGTTCCATCTGAACGCCTTTCAAACTTCTTCTGTATCATTCCATAAAGATTCTCACTCTGGAAATCTTCTTGTTTCACTGCTTCTTCTTGAGCATGGAGAATTTGAGCGGGAAGGTCTGAATTGATGGTCATAACCAAAGCTCGAACTCGTAGCGGCTTCAACCGTTCCTTACGGCTCAAGGCATCAACCACGACGTTCGCCTTTCCCGGGTGGTATCTGATTTCGCAGTCATAGTCACTTAAAGTTTCCAACCATCGTCGTTGCCTCATATTCAGCTCTTTCTAATCTAAGATATGCTGAAGACTCTTGTGATCGGTGAAGACAACACACTTTGTTCCGTATAGGTACTTCCTCCATATCTTGAGTGCAAAAACCACTGCTCCTAACTCCAAATCATGCGTGGTATATTTCTCTTCATGGGTCTTAAGTTGTCGGGAAGCATATGCCATGACCTTCCCTCTTTGCATCAAAACCGCTCCTAACCCGTGATATGATGCATCACAATACACCACAAAATCTTCTACTCCATCTGGCAATGCCAAAATCGGTGCACTACACAGTTTTTGCTTCAGGGTTTGGAATGCTTCTTCTTCATCCTTTCCCCATTCATACTTCTTATCCTTCTGAGTCAATGTAGTTAACGGCTTAGCTATTTTGGAGAATCCCTCGATGAATCTCCTGTAATACCCAGCCAATCCCAGAAATTGTCGAATTTCTGTAGCATTAGAAGGCGTTGGCCAATTCTTAATAGCTTCAATCTTCGCAGGATCCATATGCAACCCTTTGTTTTCAATCACATGACCAAGAAATTGTACCTTGCAAATCCAAAATTCACACTTAGAGAATTTTGCGTATAATTGTTCTGCCTTGAGCAACTTAAGAATCGTCGTCAGGTGTTGCTTGTGCTCTTCTTCACTCTTGGAGTAGATCAAGATGTCTTTGATGAAGACTATGACAAACTTGTCCAAATATGGTTTACACACTCGGTTCATGAGGTCCATGAATACAGCCGGTGCGTTTGTCAAACCAAAGGGCATCACTTGAAACTCATAGTGGCCATAGCGAGTCCTGAACGCCGTCTTGGGAATATCCTCTTCCCGGACTCTAAGTTGATGATAACCTGACCGCAAATCTATTTTAGAGTAGTAATATGATCCTTGCAGCTGGTCGAACAAATCGTCAATCCTAGGTAACGGGTAGCGATTCTTCACCGTTAGCTTGTTCAATTCAAGGTAGTCAATGCACATTCTAAACGATCCATCCTTCTTATTCACGAATAATACCGGTGCTCCCCACGGTGATGAACTAGGTCGAATAAACCCTTTATCCAACAACTCCTGTAACTGTTTAGACAGTTCTTGCATTTCTGTCGGAGCAAGTCGATACGGTGCACGTGCCAATGGTGCAGCTCCCGGGACTAGGTCAATCAGAAATTCCACTTGTCGAACCTGTGGAAGCCCAGACAGATCTTCAGGAAATACCTCAGGAAAATCACGCACAATCGGAACGTCCTCGAGTCGCTTCTCTCCAGACTCTTTCTTGGACACATGTGCTAGGAATGCATGACAACCTTTTTCGATATACTTCAGAGTCTTAATGCAGGAGGTGATACTCAAACGGGTTCCGCTACGGTCTCCGCGGACAACCAAGGTTTCGTCATCAAGAGGAATATGAACAACTCGCTCACCGCAAATAATATTGGCTCGATGTCTGGACAACCAATCCATACCCACCACTACCTCAAAGCTTTCGAGTTCAATAGGCATAAGGTAGATGTTAAACGGGTGATCTAGAAGGTTTAGGGTACAGTCTCGGATTACAGTGCAGGTGTTAACAAAGTTGCCATTAGCTAGCTCAATACTATAGCTGGTGTCTAGGGAGGTAGGGGTGAGGTTAAGTAGTGGAAAAATCTTAGAAGATACAAAACTCATATCGGCACCAGAATCGAATAAGACTTTAACACGAAGGTTGTTGAGTAGGAACGTACCAGTGACTACGTTCGGATCCTGCTGCTGCTCTCCATTGCCCATCACATATGCTCTGTCACGAGCGCCTTCAGTCCTTCGTCCAGTATTCTTTGGGCAATTACTCTTGTAGTTTCCACGCTCCCCACATCCAAAACAGGTTACAACTGGTTGTGCATTACTCCCAGTAGCCACAGCTTTTCCCTTACAATTCTTAGCAACATGCCCAACCTTGTTGCATTTCTGACACCTCACAGTACATGGTCCAGGGTGATGTTGGTTACACTTATCACAGAACGGGTGATTCCCAACATATCCTCCAACTTGTGCTGGTGCAGCCACGTATGCCCTGACAGCCTCTTGTCGTCTGTTCTGCTAGTGGTGATGGTTGTTGTTACGGTACTGGTTATTGTTGTTGTTGTGGTGATGGTTATGGTGAGGGTGATTGTTGTTGTTGCGGTTGTTGTAGTTGTTGTTTCTCCTATAGTCCTCCTACTTCCTTTTGTGATCATAGTTGTTACTTTTCTGAACAGTACCATTCTTAACCACCTGATCCATCAGTCGTTCAGATATACGGATTGCATCATCCAAAGTCTGAGAGTTGTATGACGTCACGTGCCCTTCAATACTGGCTGGTAGACCACCAATGAACTTTTCCAGCAACTTCTCTTATCTGGTACCATGTGAGCACAGGAGACCTTCAACTCTTGAAATCGTCGAACATAAGTAGCAAGATCAACGCCTTTCACATCCAAATAGTAGAATTCAGTGTCTAACTTCCTCATGTCACTTCGGGAGCAATACTTCTTCACCATTTCCTTTTTAAATTCTTCCCATGGAACCTTATAAGCTCTCTCCATCCCAAAATCCTTAGTATATGCATTCCACCAGGATAATGCATGCTCCATCAAGGTTCCCGTTGCATACTTCACTTTGCAGTCTTCAGAGCAGTTACTTCTTAAAAACACTGATTCCATCTTCTCAAACCACTGGGTTAAACTGACGGCTCCTTTAGTTCCTTTGAAGGTAGTGGGCTTGCAGTTCTTGAACTCCTTGTAAGTGCAGAAACGGTTGTCACCGGCAGGTTGCACTCCTGCCTGTCCCACATTCTGGTTACTAGCACCTACTTACCCGGCAAGCGCAACAGCTATTCCTTCCTCAATTAGTTTCTGGATTGCGGTTGGGGTCATCTTCTTAGGTGGCATAATTCTATCAATCATTACAAATGTACAACATTATAAGTATTTGATTAACGTAACAGAATCACAAAACAAAGTAAACAACACAATGATACATCATAATATAGCGTCCATTCAACATCATAAATAGTACATCACCAAATACATCATAGATTCGATACTCGTCATAAGTCTTACAAGATATGCAAAACAGCTACAAGTTTCTTATCAAAATCTACTAACTGAAACTAGTCAGTTTTGTGCGTACAAGGTAAACTACTACTACAATATCAAACTACCATAATAAAGATGATCACTAATCTCTACTGACGGTCTCCTCCGTATGCAGCCAAAACATCAATACTATCATCAAAGCGAAAACATGCCATCCTGTCATAATATGCCTGCCACTGCATGGCATGGATCTCATCCCACATCTCCTGAATACTCTGTTGGTAGTGACAACTATTGATATCAGTAAACACAGCTCCAAGATCCATCCTCTCTACAATCTTCTCAACCTCAGTCATCCTCTGCTCTAACGACACTAAATGCTCCCTAATCTCTGAATCAGCTGTCTCTGAAGATCTCAATCTCGCTTCCTGCTCGTACAACTCCAAATATAAATCCTCTGTCGCTCTCCTGTCACCCTTAATCTCTTTCTTCAACTCTAAGACCTCTGACTGTCGCGTACTCAATCGTCTGGACATAGACATGTAACGACCCTGACACCAGGAGATATCCTGCCTCAAGCGACTCAGCTCGGATCGGAGCTCTACAGGGGTAACTCGGTGTGCAGCTGAAGACTCGCCCATCTCAAATGTAGGTGTCACCTCTGTAGCTAAAGCATGACCTAGGGCATCTGAAGTATCGGACTCGTAGGTGATATCTGACACTGCTGGTGAGATGGATGATGACCATGATAATGACGACGACTACGATGATGATGACAAGGACTCAATGGAGGAGGAGCAGGAGACTCTCCCCATGCCGCCCTCACCAGCAGTGTCAGACATCACCTACGAGTCCGATACTTCAGATGCCCTAGGTCATGTTTTAGCTATAGAGGTGACACCTACATTTAAGATGGGGGAGTCTTCAGCCGCACAGTGAGTTACCCCTACAGAGCTCCGAGCCGAGCTGAGTCGTTTGAGGAGGATATCTCCTGGTGCCAGGGTCGTTACATGTCTATGTCCAGACGATTGAGTACTCGACAGTCAGAGGTCTTAGAGTTGAAGAAGAATATTAAGGGTGACAGGAGAGCGACAGACGATTTATATGTGGAGTTGTACGAGCAGACAATGAGATTGAGATATTCCGAGACAGCTGATTCAGAGATTAGGGAGCGTTTAGTGTCGTTAGAGCAGAGGATGACAAAGGTTGAGAAGATTGTAAAGAGGTTGGATCTTGGAGATGTGTTCACTGATATCGATGGTTGTCACTACCAGCAGAGTATTCAGGCGACGTGGGATGAGATCCATGCCATGCACTAGCAGGCATATTATGACAGGATAGCACGTTTTCGCTTTGATGAGAGTATTGATGTTTTGGCTGCATACGGAGGAGACCGTTAATAGAGATTAGTGATCATCTTTATTTTAGTAGTTTGGTATTGTAGTAGTAGTTTACCTTGTACGTACTAAACTGACTAGTTTCAGTTAGTAGATTTTGATAAGAAACTTGGAATTGTTTTTCATATCTTGTAAGACTTATGACGAGTATCGAATCTATGATGTATTTGGTGATGTACTATTTATGATGTTGAATGGACGCTATATTATGATGTATCATTGTGTTGTTTACTTTGTTTTGTGATTCTGTTACGTTAATCAAATACTTATAATGTTGTACATTTGTAATGATTGATAGAATATGCCACCTAAGAATATGACCCCAACCGCGATCCAGAAACTAATTAAGGAAGGTATAGCTACGGCGCTTGCCGGGTAAGTAGGTGCTAGTAACCAGAATGTTAGACAGGCAGGAGTGCAACCTGTCTATGAGAACCGTTTCTGCACTTACAAGGAGTTCATGAACTGCAAACCTACTACCTTCAAAGGAACTGAAGGAGCCGTCGGTCTAACCCAGTGGTTTGAGAAGATGGAATCAGTGTTTCTAAGAAGTAACTGCTCTGAAGATTGCAAAGTGAAGTATGCAACGGGAACCTTGATGGAGCATGCATTATCCTGGTGGATTGCATATACTAAGTATGTTAGGATTGTGAATGCTTATAATATTCCATGGGAAGAGCTTAAAAAGGATATGGTACAGGAGTATTGCTCATGTAGTGACATGAGAAAGTTGTATATTGAGTTCTATTATTTGTCTGTGAAAGGTGTTGATCTTGCTACTTATGTTCGACGATTTCAAGAGTTGAAGGTCTTCTGTGCTCACATGGTGCCAGATAATGAGAAGTTGCTGGAAAAGTTCATTGGTGGTCTACCAACCATTATTGAAGGCCACGGGATGTCATACAACTCTCAGACTTTGGATGATGCAATCCGTATATCTGAACGACTAATGGATTAGGTGGTTAAGAATGGTGCTGTTCAGAAGGGTAACAACTATGATCACGAAAGAAGGTGGGAGGACTACAGGAGAAACAACAACAACTACTACAACAACCGCAACAACAACAATCACCCTTACCATAACCATCACCACAACAACAACAACCACCAATACCGTAACAACAACCGTCACCACTAGCAGAACAGACGACAAGAGGCTGTCAGGGCATACGTGGTTACACCAGCACAAGTTGGAGGATATGCTGGGAATCACCCGTTCTGTGACAAGTGTAACCAACATCACCCAGGACCATGCACTGTGAGGTGTCAGAAATGCAACAAGGTTGGGCATGTTGCTAAGAATTGTAAGGGAAAAGCTGTGGCTACTGGGAGTAATGCACAACCAGTTGTAACCTGTTTTGGATGTGGGGAGCGTGGACACTACAAGAGTAATTGCCCAAAGAATACTGGACGAAGGACTGAAGGCGCTCATGGCAGAGCATATGTGATGGGCAATGGAGAGCAGCAGCATGATCCGAACGTAGTCACCGGTACGTTCCTACTCAACAACCTTCGTGTTAAAGTCTTATTCGATTCTGGTGCCGATATGAGTTTTGTATCTTCTAAGATTTCGCCACTACTTAACCTCACCCCTACCTCCCTAGACACCAGCTATAGTATCCGAGACTGTACCCTAAACCTTCTAGATCACCCGTTTAGCATCGACCTTATGCCCATTGAACTCGGAAGCTTTGACGTAGTGGTGGGTATGGATTGGTTGTCCAAACATCAAGCCAGTATTATTTGCGGTGAACGAGTTGTTCATATCCCTCTCGATGACGAAACCTTGGTTGTCCGTGGAGACCGTAGCGGAACCCGTTTGAGTATCATCTCCTGCATTAAGACTCTGAAGTATATCGAGAAAGGTTGTCATGCATTCCTAGCACATGTGTCCAAGAAAGAGTCTGGAGAGAAGCGACTCGAGGACGTTCCGATTGTGCGTGATTTTCCTGAGGTATTTCCTAAAGATCTACCTGGGCTTCCACCGGTTCGACAAGTGGAAATTCTGATTGACCTAGTTCTGGGAGCTGCGCCTATGGCACGTGCACCGTATCGACTTGCTCCGACGGAAATGCAAGAACTGTCTAAACAGTTACAGGAGTTGTTGGATAAAGGGTTTATCCGACCTAGTTCATCACCTTGGGGAGCACCGGTGTTATTTGTGAAGAAGAAGGATGGATCATTTAGAATGTGCATTAACTACCGTGAATTGAACAAGCTAACGGTGAAGAATCACTACCCGTTGCCTAGGATTGACGATTTGTTCGACCAACTGCAAGGATCAGATTACTACTCTAAAATAGATTTGCAGTCAGGTTATCACCAGCTTAGAGTTCGGGAAGAGGATATTCCCAAGACGGCGTTCAGGACTCGCTATGGCCACTATGAGTTTCAAGTGATGCCCTTTGGTTTGACAAACGCATCGGCTGTATTCATGGACCTCATGAACCGAGTGTGTAAACCATATTTGGACAAGTTTGTCATAGTCTTCATAGAAGACATCTTGATCTACTCCAAGAGTGAAGAAGAGCACAAACAACACCTGACGACGATTCTTAAGTTGCTCAAGGAAGAACAATTGTACGCAAAATTCTCTAAGTGTGAATTTTGGATTCGCAAGGTATAATTTCTTGGTCATGTGATTGACAACAAATGGTTGCATGTGGATCCCGCGAAGATTGAAGCTATTGAGAATTGGCCAACGCCTTCTAATGCTACAGAAATCCGACAATTTTTGGGATTGGCCGGGTATTACCATAGATTTATCGAGGGATTCTCCAAAATAGCTAAGCCGTTAACTACATTGACTTAGAAGGATAAGAAGTATGAATGGGGAAAGGATGAAGAAGAAGCATTCCAAACCCTGAAGCAAAAACTGTGTAGTGCACCGATTTTGGCATTGCCAGATGGAGTAGAAGATTTTGTAGTTTATTGTGATGCATCATATCACGGGTTAGGAGCAGTTTTGATGCAACGAGGAAAGGTCATGGCATATGCTTCCCGACAACTTAAGACCCACGAAGAGAAGTATACCACGCATGATTTGGAGTTAGGAGCAGTGGTTTTTGCACTCAAGATATGGAGGCACTACCTATACGGAACGAAGTGTCTTGTCTACACCGATCACAAGAGTCTTCAGCATATCTTAGATTAGAAGGAGCTGAATATTAGGCAACGACGATGGTTGGAAACTTTAAGTGACTATGACTGTGAAATCAGATACCACCTGGGAAAGGCGAACGTCGTGGCTGATGCCTTGAGCCGTAAGGAACGGTTGAAGCTGCTGCGAGTTCGAGCTTTGGTTATGACTATCAATTCAAACCTTCCTGCTCAAATTCTCCATGCTCAAGAAGAAGCCGTGAAACAAGATTTCCAGAGTGAGAATCTTTATGGAATGATACATAAGAAGTTTGAAAAATGTTCAGATGGAACCTTGTGTTTTAAAGGAAGAAGTTGGGTGCCGCGTTATGGAGGACTGCGAGACTTGATCATGCATGAGTCTCATAAGTCAAAGTATTCTATACACCCAGGATCCGAAAAAATGTATCATGATCTCAAGGAGTTATATTGGTGGCCGAACATGAAGGCTGAAGTTGCTGATTATGTTCGTAGATGTTTGACGTGCGCGAAAGTTAAGCCGAACATCAGAAATCGTTTGGTCTTCTACAACAACCTGAGATTCTTGAATGGAAATAGGAACGGACTACTATGGACTTCGTCACCAAACTTCCAAGGACTACAACTGGTTTCGACGCTATCTGGGTTATAGTCGATCGATTGACGAAAAATCAGCACATTTTCTACCTATCAAAGAGAACTACAGCATGGATAAGCTGACAAGGCTTTACGTGAAGGAAATAGTATCGAGGCATGGAGCCCCAATATCTATCATCTCTGACAGAGACAGCAGATTCACTTCTGACTTTTGGCAATCGCTTCAAGATGCCTTTAGCACGAACCGCGACATGAGTACTGCATATCACCCGCAAACAGATGGCCAGAGTGAAAGGACGATTCAGACTTTGGAAGATATGCTCTGAGCCTGCGTAATTGATTTTGGAAATGGGTGGGATACTCATTTGCCTTTGATTGAGTTTTCATACAACAACAGTTACCTTGCAAGCATTAAGGCTGCACCATTTGAGGCATTGTATGGTCGAAAATGCCGATCACCCGTTTGTTGGGCTGAGGTAGGAGAAGCACAGCTCATTAGGCCGGATATTGTTCGGGAGACTACAGAAAAGATTGTGCAGATTAAGAACCGATTGAAAATCGAGAGAGATTGTCAGAAGAGTTACGCGGATGTGAGACGTAAACCGCTAGAGTTTCAGGTTGGAGACAAAGTTATGCTGAAAGTCTCACCGTGGAAAGGCTTGATACGATTTGGCAAACGAGGAAAGCTGAACCCGAGGTACATTGGACCGTTCAAGATTCTGAACAGGGTTGGTCCTGTAGCCTATAGGCTGGAATTGCCTCCTGAGCTTAGTAGAGTACACCCCACCTTCCACGTGTCAAATTTGAAGAAATGTTTATCCGATGAGACAGCTGTAATCCCACTTGATGAGATTCAAGTTGATGAGCAACTGAACTTTATTGAGGAGCCCGTAGAAATTATGGAGCGTGAGATCAAACGACTAAAGAGGAGCCAAATTCCTCTTGTGAAAATTCGCTGGAATTTCAAGAGAGGACCCAAATTCACCTTCGAATGCGAGGACGAGTTCAAGCGCAAGTACCCTTACCTCTTTGAAACCGGAACTGATAAGTTAAACTGAAATCCGGGACGAATTTCCCAATATGATGTATGTGCTGTAACACCCGGTAATTTTCCAAACTATTTTTACTAGCCAAATATTTATTTTGCATCACCTTAGCAGTTGAATTTTTCTGAACTTATTTGAACTTGAGAAACGCGAGATACCATGAGAAATATGAACCTTAGTCCCTTATTATGTCAGCACAACCTACAAAACGCGAAACGAATCGAATTTGCCAAATAAATTGATTTCTGGAAAGTTATGCATATTTATACTCGTTTTTATTAGAAAAATTATTTCGGAAACAATGGCGCAAGTTTCATAAATTTTCGAGTCCGTTTGGTACCTCGAATGGGCCCCACAGTGTTTAAAGCAAAAGTTTAACCAATTGACAGTTTCTACCCCCCCGCCCAATATTTACCCCGGGCCCCCTTAACTTTCATTTGCACATGTTTAACCCCTGAAGGGGTATAAAAGGCCCGATTTTATTATTTTATTTCATTTTCACCCTCACACACTCACCTATACTCTCTCGTCTCTCTCACCACTTCCGGCCAACTCTCCGGCGACCACCGTCACCGCCGGCAACCACCGTCGCCGGAAAATTTTCTGGCGAACCCAAACCTTATACCAATCGATAGATTAGGAGATCCCCGTCCGATCTGGAGAGTTTGAGCTCCATCCGAGCAGTCTAGCACCACAACCGCCACCACCGCCACCACAGTAATCCCCCACCTCCTTGCCGAGGCTTCCCCACCGTCTTCTCTCTTCGAATAGGTAACTCACGCACCTTCTTTCTTCTTCTTTTTATTTTTTTATCGAAACCCTAATTCGTATATTTATTAAACCAATTAATAATTTATAAAACGTGTTAAAAACTTTTCGATCTAAGCATAAAACGTGTGGATCTAACATTTTACGCCGTGAAACCCTTGACTCAGTCCGAGTCAGGGTGACTCACCGAGTCAACTCGCGTTGACTTGGGGTGAGTCGTTTATATCTTTATTTATTTCGTTAATATCTAATTTATTATTTATTATTGTAGCGTTGGATTTGGACTTTATGGTTCGAATTGGTCCTGGTGGTTGAAGCCGAGAGCCCTCAAGCTCGTACGCTTTGACCGTGACTCATTGAGTCACGGCAGTATAACATTATAATATTCATTTTGTATCTTAAATTCGTCAGATGGCCCATATAAATCAATTGGCCCACCCTCTAGCCCACTATAGTTTTCTTGGCTTCCCTTGCCCCGTGGCCCATCCACATTAGATTATTGACACCATTTTCCCTAACACCTTTTTCTCGTTATGTTCATGTAAGGCTGGATGGCAAGGAAACAATTTTTTCACCATACACATCAGCGCCACGTCAGCTTTCTCTCTCCTCTCACTCCCCTTCACCTCACTTCACCATTTAGTGGGAAAGGCAACACCATCTTCACCTTTCATTAAAATACCCACTTTATACAAATATACCCCCACTAAATACCCCACACACACAAAATAAAAAATAATAAAACATCGGTAATACTTATGGTGAACCGTTCACCACAAATCATCTTGGGAGCTGCTAGGTGAAGCCTTCACCAAAGGGTTGGCAAGGTGGGTAATGCGTGACTTTTGCTATATGGTGAAACTTTCACCACCCTTGCCGACCGGTCTAAGTCTATGTTCACGTTCCCATCCCTCTTATTAATGCATTCTTTATCATTATATTCCGGGTTTTGGCTGAAAAATAGCTACGTACTTTTCGGAATGTCCCGTTTTGGTACGCGTACTATTTTTCGTTCCATTTAATGTTGCGTACTTTCACTTTTTGTTCCGTTTTGCACACAAGTTTACCGGCAACCGGGTAAACTTTTTTAAAACCGGCTAAAAGTCCAACGTGGCATATTTAAGTTTGGGTTTTAGCCGTGCAATAGCTACGTACTTTTCAAAATGTTCCGTTTTGGTACGAAAATTACCAAAATTTTTATGAATTTTTAAATAATGAAATTTTTTATAAACTTTTTTCACTTATTTGTTTAAATTTAAAAACTCGTTGTTATCCGTTTTCGTCTGTTTTTATACGTTCTCGTCCGTTTTTTACGTTTTCGTCCGTATTTTTACGTTTTTGTCAGTTTTTTTTACGTTCTCCCCCTTTTTTTTACGTTTTAACCCCTTTTTTTTTACACTTTTATCATATTTTTTTTACGTTTTTGACAATTTTTTTACGTTTTTATATGTTTTCGTCAGTTTTTTTTACATACTTGTCCATTTTTTATGTTCTTATCCATTTTTTTACATTTTCGTTCGTTTTTTTACGTTTTCGTCCGTTTTTATACGTTTTCAACCATTTTTATCTGTTCTCGTCTGTTTTTTTTACGTTTTCGTCCGTTTTTTTACGTTCTCGTCCATTTTTTTACGTAAAACAGACAAAAAGTAAGAAATACGGACAAAAACGTAAAAAGTGTACGAAAACGTAAAAGACGGACGAGAACATAAAAAAAGGGACAAAAATGTAAAAAAAATGGACGAGAACAGATAAAATAGTTGAAAACGAAAAAAATGGAAGGGAATGTAAAAAAGGGACAAAAATGTAAAAAAATAAAAAACGGACGAAAACGTAAAAAAGCAGGCGAAAACGTAAAAAATGGATGAGAACGTAAAAAAAGGGACAAAAACGTAAAAAAAACGGATGAGAACGTAAAAAAAGGGACAAAAACGTAAAAAAAATGAACGAATACGTATAAAAACGTAAAAAGAATGGACAAAAACGTAAAAAAGCAGGCGAAAACGTAAAAAAACGGATGACAACGTAAAAAAAAGGACAAAAACGTAAAATAAAATTGTACGAAAACGTAAAAAACAGACGAAAACGTAAGAAAACTCAAAAAACAGACGAAAACGTAAGAAAACTTAAAAAAACGGATGAGAACGTAAAAAACAGACAAAAACGTAAAAAACGGACGAATACGTAAAAAAGTGGCAAAGTTAGTATGAGTTCCGGTAAAACAAGTTTTTGTGTGCAAAACGGTACAAAAAGTGAAAGTACGCAACATTAAATGAAACGAAAAATAGTACACGTACCAAAACAGAAAATTCCGAAAAGTACGTAGATATTTTTCGGCTAAAACCCTTATATTCCCCATACGCATCTTTAATATCTTTGGCCGTATCTTCTTGGAACTAGAAGGTATTTATTTTGTTATATTTACCGTTCTTTGGTGTGAACCTATAATCTCATGCGTTGACTTTTATCATTGCATTTCTTTTATTCGTAAACATCTTTATTAATGGAACGAATCTAAGACGTGTTATCACAACGTGGAAATCCATTGAATTTCATTATTGTTCACTTATTTATCACAAGCAATTTAATTAAAATATCAACAAGCTGGCTGACTTGAGTGCTTGATCAAGTATCTTAGGGTGTGTTTGTTTTTTAAAAAAAAAAAATCTTAATAGCCCTCTTACTCTTACTAGTAAGTGGTGGTCAGACGTTTTGCTTGTTTTTTTTTTCTTTTGAGTCAGACCCAGTTAGACATATAACATCTTACTCATTAAGAGGTGGGAGACTTGTCTTACGGCCTCTTACTCGATAAGAGATTGAAGACTCGTGTTAATATAATATATTTGATGGTTTATTAACTATGTTATATTTATGATTAAAAGTCTTATTTCATATTTACATAAAGTTACTTAAATAAATTGCAGAAACGAGCACTTAAAATCATTCGGACAATTATAAAAAAACAAACAAAATTATTTCGTTCAGATTTAGACTTTCTAGCCGCCTCTTATTGGTAAGATGTGGTAGTCAGATTTAGACCTAAAACATCTTAATGAAACAAACACACCCTTATACTTGGTCTTGCTTTACATATCTTAGAAGTACTTGAAGTCATAATTGACAAATCACCCGTAGAGAATTCACCAGCAAAGAGCCTATAGCATCAAATAAGTTTCTACTTTACTACTTTTAATATATGTAAAACAATACTGTAAGATAACTTCTTACAATGTGGCTTACCAAACTTGATATGAGTTTGTTGTCGTTATACTAAACGCGTTGTTGATGCAGGGCATGTTCGAGCTCCAGCTCCTCTGGCTTAGCCACCGGTTCTTCGGTCAACACGGAAGTCAAGTCAATTGGTTCGAGAAGATGGAAGGGTAAAGATGACAATATAATAAGTTGTCGTAAGCTATCTTTTTCATTTTAATAGTTTACCTATTTTCGTTAAAGATTGTTTAGATTCATAAGAGTTATTTTGTTTCCTTATTTTTAGTTTTAGTAAAAATTATTAGCTTTCTCACTAAGTCTCTTTATTATTATAAATTATTGTAATCGTTTTAGATTTTAAAGAATTTATGAGTTATTAAGAAAAGAGAGTTTCTCTTGAATTCCCGATTGGGCACCCTGTGAGGGTTTATGCAAATTTCTTTGTTCGTTGTTCTTTGTGTAGTTTCTTTCATTCACAATGGTATCCGCCATCATTTAGTATCAGAGCCTAGGTTCGGGGGAGAAGAGATCACAGAACTTTGAGAAGCCAAATAGAGAGAAACGAGATATTCGTTTCAGTTCGTCACATCCTGTGCAGCTGTTGTAGAATTGACGTCACAGATTCGTGAACCGTTAGATCGTTTTGATTTTCGGTCACGGCGTACAAAAGTCACAAATGTAAAATCTCACCGTTCGGATCTGCCATTTGAGCTTTCTACAAGACGATACACTAGTCTGAAGTTGCTGATTTTTTTGCCTAAATTTGATAATTTGATACATATGGCTATGCTTATCCTACAAATTTGTGGACGTGGGCGACTTAATGGTTATGTAATTCATAGATTCGCCGGGCGAGACAACGATACATCAAACCAACAAGATCCACGTGTTGTAAAGAATGAAGACCTCATTCAACAAGTGAAGGAAGTTTAGACGGATTCCAAAAACAAGCCAACCGTAGAGTCGTCGAATGAGGCAATGGTTACGTGAGTGAGGATGATGTCACTTCACCTGGATGATCTTATCGAATGGGTTGGCACGATGGAACGTGGTTCTCCATTGAGAGGCCGTGGTAAGGAAACGGAGGGGGTTTAGAATGTTTAAGAGTTTGAGACTTGGAAAGACAAGACTCGAGGACGAGTCTTTTTCCAAGAGGAGGAGAATAGAAGATTGAAGGGTAAAATGACAATATAATTAATACATTGTCGTAATCTATCTTTTTCATTTTAATAGTTTACCTATTTTGGTTAAAGATAGTTTAGATTCATAAGAGTTATTTTGTTTCATTATTTTAGTTTTAGTAAAGATTCTTAGCTTTCTCACTAAGACTCTTTATTATTATAAATTATTTAATCGTTGTAATCGTTTTAGGTTTTAAAGAAGTTACGAGTTATTAAGAAAAGAGAGTTTCTCTTGAAGTCCCGATTGGGCACCATTTGAGGGTTTATGCAAATTTCTTTGTTCGTTGTTTTTTGTGTGGTTTTTTTCATTCACAACGGTATCCGCCATTAGTTGTACACTTTGAAGTAAAGATAAATAGTGGTATACAAATTACTATGGAAGAGTCGAGGATCGAGAAAAACAAATACGTGTAATTGTGTAAAACACAAAAACGTAGTCATGTATTGTAAGAACTAGCTAGTCGCAAACTTGCATGAAATTTGTCTAGCTGTGAAACCAAATCTGTCATCATATCCGTGCATATTTATTGCGTATTAGCATTAGCATATCTTTTGATCGAAAAGCATTTACTAACAACATGTATCACTGGTTTGAAAAATCTATCATTCTTTTCGCTAGTTGGTTTTGGATTAGATTTCGTCTTATTTTCTCTTAATACAATAATATCTGGAATAGTTCATGATCCGGAAAATAAGCAATGACATTATATAATAACACATTACTCTAATTTATTATTGAAGTCTATAGTCTCCGCAAATATAATAGTAACAAGATAACAATAACAATGTGGAGAAAGTCATAGCTCATTTTCTTATATATATATTTTTTTTCTTGATAATATACTCCTTCCGTCTCAAAATAAATGTCCAGTTTTTGTCTTTTCAGAGTCAAACTGGTTCAACTTTGACCTTAAATATATTTTTTGTGTTATATAATACTTGATAAAAAAAATATACCAATGAAAAATATACTTAAAACCCAATCCATTCATATATTTTGAATCAAAGATTATATAGCACCCGCAAAAATAGATAAAGGCGAAAGTTGAATCACTTTCACTCTGAAAAGTCCATTCAAGGCTCAATTCATTTCTTGGTTTCATTTCTTTTCACTTTTCGCATCAATCTTCGTTAACTGCAGAAAAACCGATTATGTCGCTCCCACTATACTCACCAGACCTCTATATTCCGTATGCTGATATCGCAACAGCCACAAATAACTTCCAAAACATTCTTGGAAAGGGTGGTTTTGGCCCTGTTTATAGAGGAGAACTCTTACGTTTTGGGAAGCTTACTACTGTCGCTGTAAAGCGACTACAGTATGATGAGCGTTCTGGTCAGGGGCTTAAGGAGTTCTTAACAGAAATTCAGTTGCTCTCTTGTTATAAACATTCAAATTTAGTGTCCCTTCTTGGCTTCTGTGAAGAAAACAATGAAAAAGTACTTGTTTATGAGTTCGCAGAGCATGGAAGCCTTGAAAGGTACCTGAGACCGTATAAAACCAAGTGTCCTCTCACATGGAAGCAAAGGGTAAATATATGCATAGATGCAGCACGCGGTTTGAATTATCTCCATAATGAAGTTGCAGAAAATCAAAGAGTTATCCATAGGGATATAAAGAGTGCAAATATTCTTTTAGATCACAACTGGAAAGGTATGATTGCGGATCTTGGACTTTCCAAAATAGGTCGTGCAAACGAAGATGTTACTTATCTCATAACTAATGCGTGTGGAACAAGTGGTTATTGTGATCCGGCATACATAGAAACTAGGGTATTAACTGACAAATCAGACGTTTATTCATTTGGAGTCGTATTGTTTGAACTCTTATGTGGTAGGTTGTGCTACATAGATAATGTAGATCCAAAACAACGATTTCTATCCCATGTGGCCAGACAATACCACCAAGAACAAAGATTGAACCTAATAATTGATCCAGATTTGGAGAACCACATGAACTCAGATTCCGTGAAGGAGTTCTCGGACCTAGCATATCAATGCTTAGAGCCTGATCGGGCGCAACGACCCTCAATGGGGTTGGTATTACAGACACTTGAGGAAACTCTGAAATTGATAGTAAGTTTAAATTTGTTCATATTTCTTCAAGTTGTGTGGGGGTTATAAATAATATACATTTATCAAACTAGCTAGCCATATGATCTATATCTAGCTTTAAGAAATTGAGTTAATTTATACTGAAATAACCATCAACTCGGCAAATTTTATTACGGAATTAATTTTCTTTTTTGCGGAACTTTTTTCCCAACAAATTAACTGAAAATGTATCACCTCTTTAAAATGAAGTCCAAATTTGCATTAAAAAAAGGAGTTCACAAATTGTTTTGCAAAATTGATGTCCATTTTGATATGAACTCTGAAATCGATCATATGGCTAATTCGATGAATTTCTTAATAACTAACTGATACACTTTTATGCTTGAAACTTTTGTAATTTCTTTTGTGGTGATACAGGAATTTGAAGAAGCAGGAGATAATCAATTGCAAGTAAGTTCATTTGTATTGAAAATTAGGACTTCATTTACCATTCAATATATGCTAGATTAACTAAATGAGTTCATTTCAGATCATGACTTATACATTGTCTCTTGTAATTTTTTCACTTGGATATGTCATATGTTTCAATCTATCTGTTAAGGGTCAATTTATTGGGGAGCTAGAAGCCAAAGAGGCATTAGCCTCAACAACCATGGTGCTTGAAGCTTTCTAGTCAAAGTTGTCTAAAGTGATTCATTATTTGAGTTTGGAATCTTACCCCCAAAGTTCATGCTCAGACAATACTCCTGCCAAATGCTCTTCATACAAACTTCGATCCTGGTGTCGTTGGTGCTAGTCACAAAAGACATTTGTCGATCACATGATGCTCAAAATGGAAAAGTTATGTAGGGTTTTTTTTAACAATAATCGATCAACTTTCACATTTATAATCATCATCAATTAGTTATTGTCACCTATATTGTTTTTTTCTTAAACACATTTATAATTCACTCTTTTAATTTGTTTTACAAGTGGAAAAGGTGCAAGTTGTTAGTTATGTCTTAATGTTAGTTATCTTCACGATTAGGCTTTACGTTTTCTCATATTGTTATTGAAAAACCCTTCTTATTCCCCTAGAATCTAAATTTCAGCATACTAAATGAGTTGAACAATTACTTGATTTCGTTAGAATGGTTCATCATGGATGGAATATGAAGCTTCAAAAGCCATATCTAAGATGCGGCATATTCCTATCGAACATATTACGAGAGAGGAAATCTACCAACATCTGTCTACTGGACTCCTTGTCGATGATGAAAAAGTGGTAATGTACTCTACAACTACATTTCTATTAGTTATATCAATTTTTTAACATAGGTTTACAACTGAGTATATAACATTTTGGTTTACTCCGACTTGGCCTCATAAGGATTGTTGTGATTTGCAGTGGATTTCTATAGATGAAAATGGAAAGAGTCGAGTAATGATAGCAGCAACAAACCTCATATTTCTAGATGGAAAAAAATGTGGAACAGTAGCCGTTTCTAAACAAAGGTTATATCTCTACCTTGTTCCTGAAATTTTATACGAAAATATATGTGTACATAGCAAAAGAAAACAAGATGAATTTTGTATATACTGTCACAAAACACCTAATATATTTGTATACTAGCAGCATGCGTAGATTCCCAATGGTAGCTCAAATATTGGATCCAATACATCTTAATGCAAGATTCATGATACGAACACACTCTCTATCAATGGGGGTAACATATGCAGCATTTTTGGTACTCAAAACTACATATTTGCGCCAGTTTGATTATACGAGTTTACGATACAGACTTAATGACAAAAGTGAATCCTTTACTTCATCTCCTAGTGAGTGGATGGACAATCGTTGGTTGATGATTGAACTCTTTCAAACTGTCAATTCCAAAAAAACTGCTTATTTCGAAGTTATGTTAGAGGGATTTGATATTTCTCCAGTATACAAACAAGAAATCCATATAGAAGGGATTGAATTTGTTCCGGTAAACAAGGTATCATTGATTATTACTTTTCGTTTACCGAAATTTTTCGGGGTTTTATTAATAAATTTAAGACTAAAATACACAGATGGTCCTGGTTGAGTTGACACAAATATATGTCTTAAGCTATACATGACCTTGATATATATATTTGTTCAGTGTGATGAAGATGAAAGCGAAAAAGATGTACAGAATCAACCCGTATCAAATATGGAATGGGATGAACATTTGCCAAGTGATTATAAAAAATTCATATGTCACTTAAACAAAGGAATGATGAACACTAATGAAGTGGATTTGAATTGTCTGAACAAGAGGGACGCATACTCAATTCTTTCAAAGGGTCTGCTAATTGACTGTGAATATGAAGTTCCCATGGTAAAATTTCTTACACTCATATTCTATCTTAGAATTTATCTTACTAACTTAGAGAACTTTCGATCATTGGAGAAAAACAAAATCTCTCATAGCGATAAAGATACTAAAAAGGTACCCCATCCGTCCCAAAATAAGTGTTCATCTTGTTACTTTGGTTTGTCCCAAAATAGGTGTCTACTTCCACAAATCAAGACATTTCCAAGAGATAAAGAGAACATTGTAATTTGCACTTTCCTGAATCTATATGTCACTTCCAACATGGACACTTACTTTGGGGCGGAGGGAGCATTTATGAACAAAGTTTATGACAATAGTCTACAAATTTTATTATTAAGAAAGAAAATTATGAAGTTGGACACAGTCATTCCAAACAAGTGCAGATTCTCTAGATTCACTGTTTATTAATGAGCATTGATTCCACCATAACGACCAGTTTCTGCAACCACTATCAAGACTTAACTATCTCCTCCCATACTAATGTAGTAATGTTGAGTATCGTACAGTTGACTCCATTTCCTCCTTTCTTTATGTTGTCGCAGCATAAAGCGAGTAAGCTATTATATAATTCTGCAAAGTTGTTTGTTTGTTCGCAGTGGTTTTGGATAACCAAATCATATGGGAAGAAATGTTTTATGCTTCCACCAGCTGATGCTAAGTTACCTTCAAATGAATCAAGGTTCGCTCTCTCTCGACCTTTTTAACACAGAAAATATTTTGTACAAACCGCCAACCGGCCAGGATATATTAAAACTCAGTACATGACTATCTATGATTAAGACTTCAAGGGCTGGGCCTAAATACTAAAGTTATTGTTTACTATATTGGGTAGTTGAACTACTGTATGAAATAGTCGAGTTACCTAAGTTTCGTGTTTTTGTGCAGGGATGATAAAATAATTTACCAATGTATAAATATACGATAGCAAATAGCTTTTAAGTTTAAAATACTCAAACTCAACCTGGTTTTGTGAAATGCAGATTTAAGCATGTGCTAGAGAGAGTCGTGTTTCCATCTATTCACTTCAAATTTCGAAGAGGTCTATTGTCAACAAACACTACTTATGCATGTTACCTTGTTTACAAGATTCCACAAGGCCTTGTTCACGATACTCCAGTGGAAGTGACCATAAATGATCGTGACTGTTTCTTCACCTTGGTTAACCAGCCTTACAGACAAAAACTAATTTATTTGATGATACCTCAAATCCCAGTCATTGGCCTAGATGGTGAAAAACAACGTTGCAGTTCATCAAACAAACCTGAAACGGCTAACTTCCCAAGTAAGAGAAAAGACGGTTGGTGGGAGGTGAATATAGGAGAAGTAGTCCCAGAAGCATTTGAGGATTCTCTCCCATGGTATATTACTATAAAAGAGAAGAAATTATAGAGATGCACCATGCTAATACGTTTTTATTTTCATAATAAGAACCTATGTTAAAAACACAAATTTTCTTCTTCAGGATAGCAAAGTGCATACCCATGTGTATTCCATGGACGATATTTCTTAATGACACATTTAACACTCGGGGCTCTTCAACTGTCAGAATTGGTTTGACGATTATGGAGAACTTCGCGCATCCACACCTCATTGTGCAAGGTATTGAGTTTAGACCCATATAGTGAAACAAAAAGAAAAGGACCAAATATACCCTCCAAGGGAGAGCCAACTTGCTATTATGAATGTTAAAAAGATCTTAAGTTCAATTTTAATGGCATGTTAGTGATCCTTGTGTGATTCATGAGGTGTGATAGTGTGTGTAGTAAACTCCATTGATTGAGAGTGTTGAAAACTTGAAATGGATGGACCAGTTTAATACAATCCAGATAAATAAAACCAATATATTGAATTTTGGTTCCTAATTCCTAACATATACGTAATATGAACCATCCAAACTATCTCAAAGCGTTTCAATCCAATCCAAAGAAGATAATAATTCAATTGGATATCATCTAAAATATGGATGTGAATCATCCAAACTATCTCAAGATCAAAACTGATCCGAATCATGATACTCATAGCTAGGTTGTGCTTCGCACAGCCAAAGCACATCTCGTGTTATAGATGTAGTACCCTTTTTTTTTCTTTTCTTGAGATTGGAGATTCTACTTTCGGCTGTTGAACAATCGGCTTAAAGAGCATATGAGATTGGTTGATATGTTTGTTAATCATCGAACTTGCATGCTGTTTCTTGTTTAGAGAACGTCTTGAATACAACTCATTGAGCAACTTAACAAATCTATTATTTCATCTTTTGCAAACCATCTTCACGATTCCAAAATTGATTAGTTTATAACCTTAAAAATGCTTAATTATGTAAATTTTAGATAATTGTCGACTACACCTCAGTCGTACTCAGACATTTATAACGACATTTTGGCTAGACCTCGTAACAAACCATTAGCCCGCATAAACTTAAGACACCCACCATAAAAAATTGGGTACATTCTTTAGCATGTAAAGAGACTTTTATGCTTGCCTAAACAAAACAAAATGTTCATATTTCAAGCATAGCCTTCCAAGATTTCTGCAATGAGTGCAAACATAATGTTTCTCCAAAAGTCAAAGCAAATAAAATAGTTACAAATGTTAACCAGTTGCCAGTTGAGGCCACAAATAAATGTTTACAATAAGAATATAACACGAGTTCTAGATTTATCGACATAAACTTAACTCGTCTATAAACCATGGGTGTATTTCCCTTTCATGCTACAACTATACATGTATAATTGTCATTCTATTTTTTCATCCTAAATAACAAAATTTACTCCCACTTCTACTCAAGTCCTTCACGGCTTCACCTGCTAGGACCATACTTACTTGGGCCTACTGCATAATCGTCAAGATCGTCTCCTATCTCCTCATAATGTTTAGGATTTCGTTTTAATTTGGCAAATATTTCATCAAGAGATTCTGAAGCTGATACTTGAGTTGGTGCTTGCGAGTCTTGAGACTGGCGCAATGGGATAAATTTCTTGGCACTCATATTAGATCTCAAATTTTGAAGATTCATCTTCATCGACTCCCATGTCGAGGATATTCTAGAAGCTTGCCCGTTTACGATATTGGGATGAGTGTCTGCACTCGAGCTGGTTTGAGTTAAGCTTTGATCCATTCTTAAAGCTTTGTATTTGTTGGTGCTATCGTGGGGGTCAGTTTTGAGTCGTTCGGTGAAACCCTTCTTACCATCTTTGATTGAAAGGGTTTGATTTGAATCGGGGGTGACCTACATCATAACATTGAAGCTATGTGACTTAATTTCATTAATGAACAAAGATAAATAAACAGTGGAAGATCACTTACCACACTAGTGCTTCCTGATTCAATATCTGTAGCCATGTCATTAAAATATCTTGCTAGGGGAATGACAAGTTCACCAGCCTTATGTCCTTTCGCAATGGAAGAGCGTTCTGTGAGCAAAAGAAAGCTGGAATTATTGAAGCAAAAATATAAAATTAAATAAAAATCGGATTTAATATCCAATAAAAATGTCCAACACAATTCTAAAACTAGACCAATCATTTGGGAAAATACTGAATATATAAGAGCAGTAGAACTAACCTTTCTTCAAAATCATCAATCCCGATGCATCAAAGCCATCAAGGTCATCATCAGCTTCGTTTATCAACTTGAATATCTTCCAGTTTCCAAAGTAACTCACAATCCGGTCAAAAAAATTGCTTGCTATCATTACGGTATATACAACCATGAAAAGTGGATAGATTCTATTAAAGTTTTGCCCAAAAAAGGGCACTGCGTCATCAATTTTCCCCATTCTCTGTAAGTAGGTTATTAGCATACATATATGTTAGTCCAAAGATTACTGCCAAACTATGAGTTTTCATTTATAGTGCATATAAAAGTCTAACCCGTTCAAAGACTGTTGTTGCATCTCCTGGAAGACGAATAAGATTTAGAAAGTTATATGAGATTGGAGGTGCATATAGCGCCACCTGTCTGGAAGAATATTTATGTCAATATATTATATAACCTTACAGTATTTAATATATTCAAAGGCGAATTGGTTAAGAGTATTGAACACTTACGAGCATATCATCAACAGGCTGACTGAACTTGTTTGACTTGGAGTAAGTGAGTAGAATGTCAACCTTCCAATTTTGAATAATGTATAGTAGGTGCAAACACACATGTACATCAGGGGAATGAAACTAACAACCTGAAATCAGATGAAAAAGTGTTAATTAAGTGTTGATCTTCGTACAGGACAAGTAATCTTAATATATACTACCCCACTACCACATCTGTCCTAACTCCTAAAATAAATGCAACATTTGACATGGCGCATAATTTGATAAGAACAATTTAAGGGTGCCCAGAAAGATAACCTAAAATACGACTTTACCATTTTTTTCAATTTTGACAGAAGTCCTTTTTATTACTCGTATATAAATTTGATTTCATAGTCATAACAGATTGACCAAATTTGATATTTTATGTTACCTTTCTTGGCAACTTCCAATAATTAAAGGTTGTTCAATTAACTTATATGCCATTCAATGAAGAGAAAAGCGAGGTAGCTGGTGGAACAAAATTAATGTTACTAACATTAGCAAATGTAGATATGGAGTGATACGTTTCCCAACAGAGAAATGTTGTGTTAGTTACGGAACAAACTAAAAAAGGAATTACTGTATACTTGAGAAGAGGAGAGCCATTACCTGCACAAGCACTCCATTTGTTTGAACCGCCTTTATCAAAATAGAAAAAAGAGAAAAGTCAACTCCACTAGGAAGTATAGTGGCTTCTGCTAGAAGAATTGCAACACTTAAGCAGCCCAGCATGATAGCCAAAAGCTTTTTCAGTTGCTTCCTCATGATACACCGCCATACCAGCTCTGCGTAGTAATTAATTACCAAGATATAATGAATTACTTAAGCACATAGAAACCCTATGTTCATGCTGATTTAGAAACTATATAAATTTTATCAAGATTTGAGAAGATCTAAAGATATACCAATCGTATCAAGAGAAGACCCTATTCTCCCCTGGCGTTCAGGCCTGAAGCTTGAAATATATTTCCTGCAATTCAAACAAAATGCAATCAAACAGAAGTTCTCAAACCTACGGTATAGATGATATTTACGTAACTCTGTTTAAATATAAATTTCACATTATGTAAAGGCTCTTCTACAAGTTTGGTCCATAATATGAAGAAAGGTTATCATCTTAAAATTATTGTACTAATTAAAGTCTTGCTAGCACTGGTTAAAGCGCGTTGCGGCAGCAACAATATTTTTCGGTTGATGTTTGATTTCAAAATCAGTACCGGATGAAGGTTGACTATCAAGTGGGTTACCATCACAACCAAAAGACATTGGGAATGAATTCGTTCAATTCGTCACTGCATTTTCATCACAAACTTACTCATGTATGATGTACTCAAAGAGCATTTAGACGTATATACTTGTACAACAGATTCCAATAGATTTCGACCACTAATCTACATAATCGATTTTCCATAATATCTCAAGGGTCCAAATTTCATAATGTTATTTTATTCTTCCTCAACAGCAATAATCTCTAGGAAATTTCTTTGCAATACATAAATGTTGATCAGTGCTAATTAAAGGTAACTAAAAGCAACAAATCTCAAATTTATTAACTAATTGTCTACGCAGACACAGATGCTCCAATTAAAATAATATCACATCTACATAATCAACTCTAAACTTCGAAGTAAATAAATACTAAATTTGATGAGTCTTGTATTAATCCCCAATAGAGAACTTGATTGTCAATTTTTTTTTTTTTTTTTTTTTTTTTGTGAAACTTTTAAAAAGGAAAGTGGTACGAAAAAAATGATAACTGCATTAGGCCATTAGCTATAAAACATTGCATCATGACAAACATCTTAGTTAAAAATAACTAAGGAGACTCAATGGGAGGGATAACAAGCCTGGATTGAGAGAGCAAACCATCCAGTAGCATCACGGTGCTCATAATTCTTTATTGTGTCCTCCAGTTCAAGAGCTTCCATCACGAAATTCATATATTCACTGATCAAAAAGGAGAAAAAAATAATAATTAAGCAAACAATAAAAGAGAAAATAAGGACACATTCTCAAGCATTCCGCTTTCATTTTTATAGTAAATGCTTCAAAAAAGTAATCATCAGAGAGATATTTGAACACCCTGATGTTAATTGTTTACTCTTTTTCTAGCTATCGGTATTTAAAAAGAGGCGAAGTAGCCTCCAAGCTCTTTTATACTAATGACCAAGGACAATATCTTATTTTATTTGTTAGTAACCAAAACTTGAATTGCTTCTAGCACTAGCAACGTTTACTTCATAACAACTTGCAAAATAATACTAAGAAAGAGAACAGCTTACTCCACAAGAGAAAGACACTAATATAACCTATAGTGCCATTGGTGTTTACCTTTTACAGCGGTAGTACTCGGCTTTAGCTCTTCTGAGTTGGCGTCTTAGTGTTGCCATAGATTTCTCATCAGTGTCATAATCCATATCATTTTCCCCTAACCTTCCACCTTGGGGTTTGAAAGAGGGGTCTTCTTTAAACTGGATACAATATTATATATCAATGTGTCTGGTAGCTCCAAAAATAGAAGCTGAAATATAGCATAGTATTTCATCAAGTTTGAGAAACAAACCCACAGAGAATAATTACCATATCCATCAACATCTTATCAATGATATCCATATAAGGTCTTAGGGGATCACGTTTTGACATCTGCTTTGATGTCGCTTGAGCAACCTGATGCAACAAATCATTTAATTAAGCTAGAGAAAGAGAAAACAAATAAAAATACACAGCTTAAGCTAGTCATATAGTATTCATATCATCAACATTTATACATGGTCATCACCACAAAAGATGGTAACAACACCATTACATATCTAATCTAACTAAAAATTTAAACACCAAAGGCAAAAATGACGTAGCATTGTTTATAGAAAAGCAATATCATCTTTTTTATTTTCCAATAAAGTTACTACTTACTACACTTATAGGATGAAGATAAACCAACATTTGGCTCATAAGTAAATGCCACTAGAGTTTATACTCTAACAAACACAAGAATGAAGTTCAAGAACAAATATTTGATGCATTGGTTTTTCCATATGCTGAGATATAAAGCTTAGTTTCATCCTACCTGAATACCACACTATAAAGAGCAAAAGCAACAAGCTAACATATCATGATGGGTAGAACAAAATGCACTGAACCCTGTAAAATTTGGATGCATTTACGATAATAGTTTGCAGTAATAACACGAGACGTAAAACACCTATAACAAGATATGATAACTCTGCTCAAAAGGCCAGAAGTTCACCCTTTATATAACTACGCTACTAGGAAGACATACAAACAACACTAAGTAGTGCCCCTTCTATTGTATCATCACAAGTACTTATCTTTAAAACTACCCTTTCACAACAATAACTGTATTATGAGTTTGTCAGAGTGCTATTTCGAAAGAAGCGCAATGTAATCAAATTGACAGTGAGACTTACTACAATAGCATTTGACAGGTTTTGATGAGCATCGTCAAGTTTTAGAGCCGCCCTAGCCACTTTATGGGAAAGAACTTTTTGACGAGTGACATAGTCAGCCATTATCCAAATTCCCTTTGGTATATCACTTAAACCAAACCCAAGGAGAAATGCACCAGTGACGAGCCCAAATGTATTTGAACAAGCCATGGCAAACCCAATTATACCACCGCTCCTGTCAACCAATTGAGGAGGATGATAAGAAAAGAACAGTTTTAGACAATTAATGATCTAATAAAGTAAATTGTGCAATAATATACATCATCTAAACATGCAAACGTTGATTTACAACATAATATGACCTCAAACAAGTAAGAGTATCAAAAAACAAACCAGTTATGGTGCAATAATATAAGAAATATGAGTCCAAAGAGTGCAACAGAGCCAACGATCACGTAGAACAGCAAATTCACATGTAAACTGGTCTTCAATCTTTCGGTAACTGTGAAATCCCCAGCATCTTCATAACCCTGAAGGATAGGCACCACGGCCCTGTTTAGAGAAATTGTTCAATATAAATGTATAAGAATAAAACCCATAGTCCACATGTAATAGAGCAATGAAAGAATAACCACTCAGAAACCTTATTAAGAATGTTGCAGACAAGTCTCAAATAAATGGTACAAGGATAACAACTACAGACTTAGAATCATACCACGTGAGTAAAAAAGTGCTCCAATATGACCAGCTCCAGAAGAAAGAAAGACCTCCTTTGTTCTGATCACTCATAGCCTGCACAAAAGAAGAAACGCATAGACAAAATATCACAAATGTTGTAAATGTATTACAGGACCTTGTCAAAAATTCATCTCATGCACACATGTTGATTTATATGTTGGGAGCAAATATACATTCATTATAGAGCATTTCAGCATGCCAACATGGATTAGTTGTATAAAAAGCAAGCTCAGACTTATTATATAAATAATAAAAAATCCATTTGCGTTCTTGAGTTTTGAATGGAAGGAGAAGGAGAGAAAAGAGAGTGAAGGGAAAGAAAGGAAAGGAAGTCTATTATCAATTTGTGTTGTCAAGTTGGAAGGAACGGGAAGGATTGCTGATACTTTTCATGTTCTCAAGTTGCAATGTGATGAAAGACAAGACTTTTACGTTGATGCCTTTACTAAGTACATATTTTCGAACGTAAATGTTTATAAATCAAAACATTTGTGTACTTTAAAAACATTTCCTTCCATTTCCCCCCTTTCTCTGAAAAGAAAATTCTAGCGCACAGCGTAAGCATAAAGATAGATAGTCTTCAGTAAAGGTATGCACAACTGCGTACAAGTCCCCCACATGATCACATTATAATCACTAATGTGAATTAAATGATGAAACAAAATTTCTACCCAAAAACTTGGTGCACGCAAAACGGACAGCACTATATTAATATCAACTTTACATAATCAATCATTTCAACAAACTAGAATACAAAATGATCTTACCATAAATCAGTAATCAATTATACAATCAGTAAAACCTAACAAGTTGAATTTGCACCTAACTAATCAAAGTCCAGTCTAAGAAAAAAACAAATTTCAACAAATTGAATTATAAAATTGCATAATCAATTCAATTAAATAATAAGTAAGAGATCGTACGGCCCAAATATCAGCAGGGACAAGAATGATGAAAGACAAGGAACAAAACCAGGTGTAACCGACGGTGAATAAAACGTAACGAGGGATATCAGGTCCTGCAAAGTATCTTAATGTTATTATTACCATCCCCATTGTTAATGGTAATGATATCAAATAGAATAACCACATCCTCTCCTCTTTTTATTATTATGATTTATTATTCTGTGTTGTTGAATGATATTACAGAGGAAAAATGATGAAGAAGAAGAAGGATGGTTGGGTTGTTTGGGTCAAAAGGCGTTTTTAATGTTCTTTCTAGTACTTCACGCGTAACTTCATTTTTTTAATACATTTTCTGAAGGCAGATGTTTGGCGCAGAGCTTTTTGCACATTTTTGAAGCGATGAACGGTGAGTAATGAGCTGTGCTGTTTGTTTATTAAAAGAATCTGAATCTGAATCTGATTCGCACATTTGAATCTGAATCTGAGACGTAAATGTCTTAATCTGAATACAACAAGACCGTTTGTTTTCATTTAAAAACGTCTTAAAAAATCAAATATCCTTTTCTTTTTTATACGAATGACCATCTTAAAAAACTTTATTATCCGATTTACCATTTCTTCACAAAAAACACTTCCAATAATCTTCTCACTTTCACTATTTCTCATAATCATTTTTATATACACCAAGCCAGCTCTTGATTCCCATTTTTATTATATCTACACACGACTTGATCCTAACACCCCACTTAATTCCAATCCCATAATCCAAACACCACCCATTCTTGAACCCAACTCAACCAACATGGGCGGCTCTAAGGGTAGTCGGGGAGGCCAACCGGCTAGGGCCCGTTTTCGCGAGGGGCCCATTTAAAAAAAAAATCCAATATATATATATATATATTATATGTATTTTTTTAAATATGTATTAAACATTTAAACTTGGGCCCAATTAAATTTCAATCTTATAACTAAATCTATAACCCATAATAAATTTATAAGCACAATAAGGGGTCTAAGGGGCACATTTTTTAACGGCTCGGACAGGGCCCGTAAATCCTCGGAGACGCCCCTGTCAACCAACCAAGAACTCACTAATGACAACACAATATCCAAAATTGGAACTGGGTTTGATGAATCTGATACCACAGATGAAAACCCACTTTTTGAAATCAAATTAAATGATACACAATTGGCTAATGATGAGCCGAAGGCAAGTGAAACCCATTTTTATAAAGATGAAGTGGAGTTGGTTAAGAAGAGTGTGGAATGGGGGAGGAGATGTGATATGAATAATGGGAAATGGGTTAGAGATGATGAGCATTATCCTGTTTATAAAAGTGGATCTTGTCCTTTTGTTGATGAAGCTTTTAATTGTAATGTTAATGGAAGAGTTAATGGAAGAGTTGATGATTATAAGAATCGGAGATAATGGTGGAGTGTTTGTGGAGAAGAGAGAGAATAAAAGAAAATGGGTTGTAAGAGGCAGTTAGATGTGATAAGATGTCATTTCAAGTCTGATCGAATCAGACATTTCTTCCTCTGCCTGTGTCTGAACAAAAAGAAAAAAACAAACACTCTTTTTGCTCTTAAAGTCTGACTGAACTAGACATTTGGTCTATTAAGAGCTCATTCAGACTTTTTTGCAAAAAACAAACACCACCTTAGTGTTTGTTTGGCAAAAGAGCGATGAGCTTTGCTATTTTTTAAGAAAACTCATTTTTCCAATGCTTCTTTAAGAAGCTGTGAGCGGTGAGCAGTAAGCTGTGGCTACAGCTCACAGCTCACATCTCACTGCTACTGCTCACAGCTACTTTTGCCAAACATAACCTAAGCAATCAAATACTCCCTCCGTCTCAATTTAATTGTCCATATTTCCTTTTATTGATGTCTCAAATTAATTGTCCACTTTCCTTATTTAGTAAAAACTAGAGAATCTAGTGGAGTAATATTTCATTTTAATGGTTGAAAATTAAAGTGGCCCCACTTTTATTAAACTTTGTGTTTTCTCTCTCCTGACAAATAAATTGAGACAAAGGGAGTATTATCTTCCCCTACTAAAATCTTTCCTGATTAACAAAAAGTTAAAATTTATTTTGCAACATCTCAAAATAGCAATATAAAAAGAGAGAGAGAGAGCAAGTTTTTTAAAGTGACATTTGTTTCATAAGCTTTCATTTTCATAGTTAGACTAGAGGGAGTGGTCACCTTCCACATCAGCGTCACCTCTGTTTTCTTTTTCCCTTCACTCCCTCTCACCTTTTACCCGTAGTGGTCACACCAATCTCTCACATTTCATTAAAATACTCACTTTATATAAATATATCACACATACACTCACAAACTAAAAAACAATAAAATACCCACTTTATGCACAAGAACAAAGAGGTGACCGAATCACCTCTATCTCCCTTTTTCTTGTGTCTCATGAGTGAATATTGTCAAAGGGAATGGGGGTGACTACTGAGGTGTGGTTTTATGGTGAGGGGTCACCCATCACTCCGGTTGGTCTTATTCTTATACTTACACAAGATAATGACATGCATAATACATTTACTTTCTCTCATCATCTCATTTTATCATTTTGACACATGTTTTACACATATGGGTAGTAAGATAAGTAGAAAGAAAATGTAAGAAAATACGTCATTTTTCTTTCCATTTTAGCTCATCTAACAAACTTTGGATGCTAGATCTGCAAAAATCTTTCTTGTGTGTGTTTTTGATACGTGTGAGCTTTGGGAAAGTATTTTGTGGGTTACGAATGCTAGATCTAGAAGAAGGGAGTGCACGTTCCACGATGACACACCCTCGAAACCCATATTGTGTGTCGATGGTTACACGTGTCAGAAATTGGTTGGTGCCATGTAGATGGTGCAAACACATTGTTCACATACGTGCGTATGGTTGATCAATTTGGTTTATTTGACTAATTTTAGTCCGTTTCGTTAATATATAATGGTGTGTTAGGCCGTTTTCATAATTAGGGCTTTATAATATGTGTCTAACAAGTATAAAGTGTTTTAAGAGGTAAACAATGATAATGGTATTGAAAGATGGTGGTTGGTTTCATAAAACGAAATGATTTATTGTTATAGAGTGGGTAATATACAATTGCTTCATAATTTGGGGGTAATGGGGGTGTTTCAGTTGTAAAGATAGTCATTATGGGTATGGGTATGGTAATGAGTTTGTACACTCCCACTAACCAATTAAATCACATTAGAAATGGAGGGCATGTCTTTCTCATTGCCGTTATCCATTCTAAAGCACAAAATTTATGTGATTACATTGTAATACCCAAATTTGTGGTGTAGCACGATCATAACACAAAATTTTGAACTATGTCTCGTGATTATTTAAATTTTGTTATCATTATCAATTTTAGAGGGTGTTTGTTTCGACTTATATAGCCGGCTTATGATTTATTTGGTTTTGGGCTTATGTTTCATAAGCTTACATTTTTATGGATTATTTTGAAACTGTTCAGCTTATATTAGTTAAATATGTCTTAATAAGCTTATATAAGTCGAAAAGTTTCAAAATAAGCTAAAAAAATAACCTTATGAAACATAAGCCAAAACCAAATAAGCCATAAGTCGGCTATATAAGCTGAAATAAACACCCCCTTAACTAACATATACACTTATTGCTTGTTATCATTATCAAACTTATAATAAATGTTTTTAAAAGAGTACATAAATAGTTCAAAATGAGGTAATAACTCATTAAGTGGTTAATAATGGTTCACAATCCTATGAAAAAATTGGGTATTATTGTAAGGCTGGAGGGAGTGGCTCGGCAAACGGCTCGGCAAACTGTTCGATGATGCGGTAACACCGCCGCATGTGGTTCGGTGAAGGTCGGTAAACCCAAGATTCGGTAACTTTTGCCGAGTGAAGAAAGAAGAAAAACTGTGGGTAGTTGGGCCCACAAACGGTCAAAAAATTAAAAATATGGCCAAGATTCTTCAAGTCTTTAACCTAATAATACAAATACTTTATACTTACACATACAAATCAACCCATATCATTAATCATCATCATTTTTTAGAAAGTAAAAAAGAAACAGCATCACTATTATAAAAGTCACATGGGATCGAGTGGTTTTTGTGAGTTGAGAGGATAAGAGAGATGAATCTGTGATGATGATGGATTTTTGGGTACGATTTTTTTGATAGGATTTTTTTTATGCTTGAACAGATTTGGATTTTGTGGTGGATCTGTTGGTTTATCATCTTTTGATGATTTTTTGGGGATGAGGTATGAGTTGAGTGTGGGTTAGATTGACTGGATATTTGGTGATAATGAATTTTTTGTATTGTGGATTGAGAGAGATGTGGGGATATTTAATCAGTAGTGGGTCTTATCATTATTATATTTAATCAGTAGTGGGTGTCATATGAAATGACCAAATTGCCCCTTTAAATCCAATAGATAACAAGCGTTAGTATCTGTTTGTGGGGCTACTTGAATGGAGGGACTAACGGTGTATAACGTTTCTGACTTAAGGACCACTGGCGCAATTGTTTTGGTCAAAGGACCACTGGCGCCAGTCAATGCAAACCACAAGGACCATGATCACATTACCAACGAAGAGCACTTGCAAGCCGTTCTTAACGACAAGCGGGAAATTGGGAGGAAGAACAGATGGAAAATTTATTTTTAGATTGTCGGTTTAATGTTTTATGTTTTTATTATGTGGACTTTTATTTTAATGTAATGTTCTATGTTTTATGTTTTTATTTATGTGGACTTTTATTAGTGTAATGCATTAAGTATTATGTAATGTTTTTTTTTTTTTCTTTTTTTTTCTTTTTTTAAATAAAATGTTATGTTTTTAATTTTATATAGTTTTTGTGGGATTTTATGTATTAAAAATAAATGAAAAAGAAAAGGTGATGTGGCAATTAGGTGATTAGGTGAAACCAATGCCACCAAATTGGTGAAAATTGGGGTGAATTGGTGAAGTGTGAGTCGGAAGGTTTTTATTGGGTATTGATGATGTGGAAATTTGGTGAAGGGAGGGATAGGTGAAAGTCTAGGGGTGGCAATTTCCGACACGACCCGAAACCCGACCTGAGACCGACACGAAAATTAGCATGTTAGGGTTGAGACTAAATAGGTTTCAGGTCGGTTTTGGGTCGACCTGATTGACCCGTTTATTAAACGGGTCAGGTTCGGGTTGAAGGTTTCTGACCCGCGAACCCGAACCCGTGAACCCGAACCCGACCCGAATTGCCACAATTTCCTACATGACCCGAAACCCGACCTGAGACCGACCCGAAAATTAGCAGTTTAGGGTTGAGACTAAATAGGTTTCAGGTCGGTTTTGGGTCGACCTGATTGACCCGTTTATTAAACGGGTCAGGTTCGGGTTGAAGGTTTCTGACCCGTGAACCCGATAACCCGAACCCGTGAACCCAAACCCGACCCGAATTGCCACCCCTAGGTGAAACCACTCCCTCCACCCTAAGGGTTTATTTTTAAGTCAAATGGAAAGTTAAACAATAAAATAAAAATATTTTAGGTAAAATTAGTTATAACCGCAAGACATAGCCGGTAGTTATATTAAAATTGTAGCTTTGGTCAGTGATCCGTGTGTAGTATATATAAATATAATATCGGATCCCCGTGATACTTGGGAATCAACTAGTCAACCTCTTAAGAAAAAGGTCAACGTGCAAAACCCATGAATACGGTGTGAGATACCGGATAAGTGATTACCCGGGTCGTGTCCCAGCGAGGTGTGAATCGAGGATTTTGTTATC
The DNA here is from genome assembly GCA_021014915.2 of Artemisia tridentata subsp. tridentata. Taxonomy (NCBI): domain Eukaryota; kingdom Viridiplantae; phylum Streptophyta; class Magnoliopsida; order Asterales; family Asteraceae; genus Artemisia; species Artemisia tridentata. The sequence continues at coordinate 85,823,091 of CP139509.1, forward strand.
GGTTCGGAATTAAAATGCTTGATGATTGGATTTTGGATTTTGGTGTTTGATTAAATATCCTACAATTACGGGAAGCATAAATAGGCTAAGGGAAACCTAAACATATAAATCTACAAAGCAAAATTAAGCACAAACTAATTAAACTAGAAAACGCGAATCGGGAAATCTAAACACGAGCATAAACGTCAAATCTAAGAAATACTAACTCTACGGGTACCAAATTATTTTTCCTAAGTTCTAAATGATAAAAGAAAATTTTAGAAAAAAAAATTTGTATTTTTCTGACTTTTAAATTATTTATTATGAATTAAAATCTACAAGAAACTATTTAAATGATTTAAAAATAGCAAATGACTTTGGAAAAATCTGAAAAATTGTAGGTAAATCTAGAATTAAACTAGGAATCTAGGAAAAATGAAATTGGAAATCTACTAAACCCTAATAAGCAGTATGGGCCAATAAGCAGTTTGAATTAAGCACAAAAATAAGCCAAACAGTGCCAAAAATGATCAAAAGCTCAGTAATGGATTAACACACAAATTCAAGCATAAATCAACTGATTAATTTCAAATAAGAACTCAGAATAATCCAAATAAGCACTAGATCAGTTGACAATAAGGGCAGAAGCAAATGACTTAAACAACCTACTTTGAACAGCTCAATAAGCTGAGGAAAAGCTTATTGGGGGAAACCAAAGGTATATTCTAAAAGCTTGTACCACAGACTACTTAAAAACCAAAAATGCCCAAATTTTAAGTTCAAATGCTCATCTAAATAAGCACTAGATCAGATGACCAAAGACAAAAAGCTGATGCAGGCTTTATTGCAGATCTGATGGGGGGAATTTGCAGACCTTCTTTAAGCTATTAAATAAGCTAAAAATTGAAAACTAAGCTCAGATATCTGAATCCACTACTACTAGCTACTAATGAAAACAAAAATCATGCCAAGAGTCCAAGGGAATAAGTAGATAAGAAGCAGGCAATAAGCTGAGAAACACAGCTTTTGTGCAGACCTGCACAATTGAAAATGATGCAGCAGTTGAGGTTTTGACCTCAGATCTTTGCAAAACTTGACTAAACTATACCATCACTTGGATTCACACTTTAACCTCTATGTTATACTTAGAAATGCAAACAAAATAGATCAAATAAGCCTCAGCTTATACTGAGCTTATAAGGGCAGTTCTATTCCTAGAATTTTACCAATAGATGCAAAAACTCAAAAAGGGTTCAAAGAAGTTTAAATCTTTCTGAAACAGCTTAACAAGCTTAAGTTAACCAAATCCTATCAAAATGCAGATGAACAGTTCTCAACCATATGGACCCATTTTGACTACTAAGCCAAACAGCCCTTCATGGGGCTGTTTTGGATTTTAAAGCTAGTAGAGGCTTGAATAAGCTCAAACTTCTTAAGAACAATGATTCAGAAACTTAATTAGAACCTAATAAGCAACCTTCAATCAGAAAATAAGCTCAGATTAAGCTAGACCTATAGTCAACTGTTTTTAAGCTTTTTCTAACTTTTTAGAGAAATTTTAGTTTAGGCTATAAACATCTAACATTCTTGATCATACTAACTTAAATAAACTCAAAGAACATAAAAGCAGTGAAATAAGCACAAATAAGGCAATTGCACAGTAACTTTGACTTCGTTGACTGAACAAATAAAACTTGAAATTTAATTGAAAACAAGATTACAATACTGGAAATGGAAGATAAGTTAACAATAAGCTAAAAGAACATAAGTACCTTAAAATAAAATTAGCTAAAATAAACCTAAAAAACAACTGAGAACTTCTAATCTATTTATACTAAAAAACTAAGCTAAGGGTCTTCAGTCATTGTGTTTCTTTTGTGAGAAAAACCTTCACAAAACATCATTTGTGCTTCTTTGAACAAATCCCAGCTGTTGGATTAGTGTTGGATGATCTCAGCCCTTTATTGGCATTTTGACGCCTAATTAACCACACGGATTGATGACATGGCTTGGTCACACGTGAAGTGGTGGATACATGTGACTAGTAGGGTGGAGGACATGTGATTAGTAGGGGGAGGTTGAGTGTGTAAGAGGAGATAGCAGGGTAGGGGTGATGATGGTGTTGGGTTGCTTTTTGTTGGGCGGGAAAGGAGAAGAAGAAAAGAAGGAGTTGACCGAGTCAACTAGGTTGGGGTTAACTAAAATAAAAGCCGGGTTGGGTTTAGTGGGATATGGGCTTTGGTTATTTTCTTATGGGCTGAGTTGGGATGTTGGGTTAATGGTTAGGTTTATAGGATTAGGATTTAGTGGTTTGGGTTAAAATGGTTTAAGGATGGGCTGGTAAGGTTTTAAGGATGGAATGTTATTGAACTTTGAGGACCAAAATTGCCAAAGCTGAAAATCCAGGGTCTGAGACTGCCAACATTTAAAATTAATTCCAAGGATCATTTGTGTCGTTTTGGTATTTTTGGGGTTGACTTTGACTTTTGACCTTGACTTTTGTCTTCACTTGATCAAATGCACACTTGTTGTCGAGTCGATCCAAAAATGCTCGTTTTCGCTCCGTTTTCAATCCTTTGTACCTGAAACACATGAAAACACAAAACCAAGGATATCTGCAATATATTTGGGTGTTTTTGGTTATTTTTGTGTCTTAAATGGGTGTAAAATGATGAGTATTTACACACTCATCAATCCCCCACACTAAGCTATTGCTAGTCCCTAGCAATCCGATCATATGAAGTAATGAAAGGAACCAAGTATACCCCGTTTCGACTTTTTATTCAATGCGAGAAATTTAAACTAGAACAAAATAGATAACATGCTTGATTTTCAAAAATGGTATCATGGAACGAGATTCACACAAAATGGGTGTCTCCAGGGAATTGATATCGTCATCCTCTTTTTATACTCCCAACTAAGCTTAAACTCATTGTGCAAACGTTTTTGTAAAATGCCAACGCTACTTATACCAATAATCTATGTAAGCCGAGACTTAACTTTTCACTCCCACATTTATTTAAGTTAGGTGACTGTGCTTATTTTCAAAATTTTGACCGCAAAAATCGACATTTATTATGGTTGCCATTCGTTTAAGTCAAATACTAATTTACCGGGAACCTTGAAAATCTAAGGATCGAAAGGGCCTTTTCCATGTAGCGGCTTTCTTCTCGACACATCCCAAACCAGTTGGTTTTAGGTGACCAGGCTTTTGACACCCCACAGATAATAGTACCGGAATCAGCGGAATTTTGATTTCAAAGATTTTGGATATTCCCACTACGCTAGTATTACATACTTAAATAAATAGCAACAAACGATCATTTAGAGATTAGAGACTCAAAGACGAGATCATTCCATGTAACGGCTTTCTTCTCGGCACATCCCAAACCAGTTGGTTTAAGGTGACCAGGCTTTTGACACCTCACAGAGAATAATACCGGAGCTTTCGAGGCCTTTGAAATCAACTATCTACTAAATTACCGTTTAACTTTTATACAAAATTGACGAATCCAAGTTCAACTTCTGATTTAAATTTAAAAGAAAGCAATTTCTACATTTATTAACATATATGTCTTTATTTTTGCTACATCAAAATTTATTGCATTTTGCAACATCATTCAATTTTATTTTATTTTTTTTTTCATTTTTTTCAATTTTTCATCATTTTTTTTTATTTTTTATTTTTTTATTATTTTTTTATTTTTTTACTTGTGCAACATAAATTAACGGAGCTTCACGGGAACTAAGACCTAAACGCCTTTCGGAATAAAGGATCCAAGGGCCGATTTCGAACCGTAGCTTAGGACTTATATGCTTTCTCAAAAATTAAAATAAAAAGTTGAACTCGGGCTCTATATCAAAATTGTATAAAAATTTGTTTTGCATAACAACATGATTTTAACGTTCAAACGTTTGAAAACAGCACGTATTTAAGCAGATTAGGAGCTTCTGGGAGGAAAAGCCATAGATTACTTGTATAAGCTCTAAAGAGAACCAACTACTCTACGCTTAGCATTTTCATTTGCACAAATCGTAAAACCTTAGTCTAACCGTTAAGGGAGCAGCCAGATCAACACTCTGGCAGAGTCGGGATTCCCTTTGTTCTAACCTAATCAAGACTAAACATAACACAATTTCTTATTTAAAAATGACAAAAAATTTTAAAATTTTGGCCAAAACGGGGGTACTAGGGACTAGAAGGTACACATGTGACAAAATTCGAGAGAATTCCCCCCCACACTTAGAATTGAATATTGCCCTCAATATTCAAAGTACCGGTTACTATGCCGACACTTAGAACGTAAAAAGGTAATACCACTAGCCAAGTGTGGAACAGAAATCTCCATTTTTCACAAAAAAGGTTGAAAAGATATCCCTAGATAATCGTTAGCAAAAGGATAGGATATTGGGCGGCTGGATTGAAAACAGGCGCATCAATCATCACGATCCAAGGGAAACCTGAAAATCAGAGCAAACAACACAAAAGCCAAGCACAGTAGGACTCCCCCACACTTAGTTGTTAGAAAATAGAAAGAAGTCAGAAACATGGGTTGTCACCCATGTGGTGCTAATGTTTTTGTTAACCGAGTCACTAGCTTGACTCGACCCCGAATTCATTGGTCCATGGGGAAAGTTTGGAGATCCGGGACAACCATGGATGGTATGTCCCCTCCAAACTAATGCTTCAACCTATGACCGTTCACCTTGAAGTTTGGTCCGTCGTTTTGAGATAACTCGACGGTACCATAAGGAAAAACTTTGGCAACGGTGAATGGTCCAGTCCAACGGGTTTTAAGCTTACCCGAGAATATCTTTAATCTAGAGTTAAAAAGAAGGACTCGATCACCAACGTTAGAAACGTGGTTCTTGATTTTGGAGTCATGGATCTTCTTTGTCTTTTCTTGGTAGATCAAAGAGTTCTCGTAGGCTTGATCACGAAGTTCATTTAATTCATTGAGTTGAACTTTGCGGTGATCACCCGCGGACTTTAGGTCAAAGTTTGCATGCTTCAAGGCCCAATAAGCTTTGTGCTCGAGCTCGATCGGTAGATGGCACACCTTTCCGTACACAAGCTTGTAAGGAGTACACCCGATGGGTGTTTTATAAGCTGTACGGAAGGCCCAAAGTGCATCATCTAGTTTATCCGACCAAGATGCACGGTTTTCACCTACGGTCCTTTCCAAAATTATTTTTAAACCACGGTTTGAAACTTCCACTTGTCCACTTGTTTGTGGGTGATACGCAGTAGAAAGACGGTGAGTAATACCGTATTTAAGCATGACCTTTGCAAATTGGTCATTGCAAAAGTGCGTACCGCGATCACTAATGATAGCACGGGGAGTTCCAAACCGAGCGAATAGAGATTTCAAAAATTTGCAAACTACTCGGGCGTCGTTGGTGGGGAGTGCTTTCGCTTCAACCCATTTAGACAAATAATCGACGGCCATGATGAGTGTCTAAATACTCATCATTTCTGTCACATTTTATCTGCAAAAACATTTAAAAACATGCAGATATGCTTCATAATACAGAAAATATCATAAAATGTGTTTTTATATGATTCAGGAACAAAAAGATTGAAAACAAGTGAAAAACATGCAAAGTTCACAAAATTGTCATTTTCAGTCCTTGAAGTTTCACAAATTGGCAGAATTAGTCCCTGAAGGTTTAAAATGAAAGAAAAGTCAACATCAGTCCTTGGGAAATCAAACATGTTCACTATTAGTCCCTGGATGAAAGTTTTCTATAATTGGTAATTTTTACCCCTCAAGTTTCAAAATTGGCAAATTTAGTCCTCGGGTATTTAAAAAGTATAAATTATCAAATAAAACCCTTGTACTATTCACATGTTACAATTTAGCTCTTTTGATAACTTTGGTGAAATTACAGTTTCAACCCTTCATCTTTCATGAAATTACAAAAATGGTCCTTGTGCTAAAACTAACCAACCGGACCCTTTACTAATAATAAACCCCTACCCATTTTATAATAAAACCCAACCCAACCCACAAAACATAAACCCCAGCCCAAATCCATCACCACAGCCCAATCCACCCTTTGTTTTAATAAACCCAGACCAAACGAAGGTTTGACTTCGGTCAAACCTTCTCCTCCTTCTTTCTCTAAACCGCCAAAACTCAAACACCAATACCACCATTACCCATAGTATTCTCTGTAACCTCCCATCACCACCTTCCTTCCTCTATACTTCACTAACACTCCCAAAAGGCATTTATTGCTTCTTCCCCACTCAGTACAGAACCATGTGCAATATTTCCCACTCACTCAATTTTGGCGCCAAAAATCTATTTCAACAGCTGAGATCGTTTGAAGACCATCCAAAGGCCAAGAATGATTCAGAGAAGAAGATGAGTGATATCCCACTTCAATTTAGTATAAGTAGATAGCAATGTAAGCCCTAAGAGGCAAGTAGTTAACTTAGTTAAATCGTATTTCAATTTTAGTAATCATAGCTTGTAATTTTCATTTCTCAGTTGTAATTTATGTTGAATGCAATCAAAGTAATATTGTTTTAATCACTTTTGTTCTAAATTTCAAGTATTGCCAAGTTTCAAGTTATATGTTAATTCGAATAAGCTCTAATCCTTTTTAAGTACCATCAAAAGCTTCAAACAACCCTGCTATAAGCTTATGAAAGCTTTTCATAGCTTTGTGTAAGTTTATTTAGTGTAACTCAGTTCTTAATTTCAAACTATGAAGAAAGTCAACAAAAGTCAACCTGGAAGCCAATAAGCTGTTCTGGAGTGTATAAGCTGTTCAGGAAGCTTGTTTGGGTTTTCTAGCTTGTGTTAACAAGCTAGGGATTGTTCTGTTCTAGTCCTGCTATCCCTATATCCCATTTTAAGTTGTAAGCTTTTTCTAAATTTTGGCAAAATTCCATTTTACTGTACTATAGCTTATTTTTAGCTTATTATTATAATTTCCTGCTTATTGATAGTTTTTAAGTACATTTGATCTATTTTATCAGTAGTTAACTAGCTTTTATTTCATTTTACTAAAAATCACTTAAAAATCCAAAAATAGCTAATTATAGCATAGCTTTATCAATTGCTTAATTTCCTGTTAAAAGTTACTTATTAGAGTTTAAATAAGTTAGTCAATCAGTAAAATCAAGGTTTCTAGTTTAAAATATTGTGTTTCATTTGCAAAATCACCACAGACACCTTTTAAAGGGGTGTTTGGTTTGAGCAGTCAACTAGTCAAACTAGCCATTACTGTTCATTGACCATTTGCTAATCTTGGACCTAGCTTAAATTAGTCATAATAAGCTGTTTTTAGATTGTTCTAAGTCCATTTGGTTGGATTTGTAGATTTGAGGCATCTGTGCAATTTTTAGAACCTCAAAAGCTCAAATAAGCCATATTAAGCTATGAGCTTATTCTGACCTCAACCTTGGCATTTTCTGAGTTCTTTTGTTCCATATAGTGATATTAGTAGAGTTGGTTTGAACTTGTGCATCTCTGCACACCTCTGCACACATACAAACTCAGTATACACTGAGTAGAAATGAGCAGACTAGCCCTTTTTCTCAGCTTTCTATCTGCTTATCAATTAAGCTGAAACTCTGATTTTTTGTTTATAAGTAGTTTACCTAGTAAGCTTTAAGTTTATCATCTGGGATTCCATTTCCTCACTTATTTCATAGCTTAAATTGAGGCCTGCAAATTCCCCCATTTCATAGCCCTGAACCTGCATCAGTGTTTCATCACCTGTTCTAGGGTTCAATTGGACTTCAATTGGCTTGTTTGGGATAGGGCTTTTTGGTTTTTTAGATAGCCAGTAGTACTGAGGAGATTTTGCCCCCATAATATTCAACTTATCAACTTAATTTAAGTGCTTAATCTGCCTTGCTAATTGGCCATTTTTCTGAGTTTTCTGTCTTAAATTCACAACTGCCAATCTGCTTATCAGCTTATTTCATTGTGCTTATTTGTGTTTTTAAGTTGTTTCAAGCTTCTAATAGTATATTAAACTAGTCCTGAGCTTTTGGTACCTTTTCTAGCTTTTTAGCTTATTTTTGGCTTATTTGTCAAACTGCTTATTGGCCAAACTGCTTATTAGTGTTTAGCAAACTTTTGATTTTAATTTTCCTAGCTTTTAAATATTAATTTAGACTTATCCTGAATTTTTCAGATTTTTCCTAAGTCATTTAATATTTTTAATCTTTTTAATTAGTTTCTATTAGTAATTAAATCATAATAAATAGAATATTAATCAGAAAAATATAATTTTAATTTTCAAATTTTATTTTATTAATTAGAATCTAGGAAAAATATAATAATCTTTTTAGACCTTAAGAAAAATAAAATAGAAAATAAGTGATAGCTTCTATTTAATAGATTTTATCTTTTTAAATTTTTAATTAAGCACTTTTCATTTTTATAATTTTCTTAGCTTCTTTTCACCTCATAATATTTATAGAAAAAGTTTTAGATTTTTCTTTTTTCATTTAGTATTTATTATAAATTTAAATAGTTTAAAAAGTAATTAAATAATAAATAATTAATAATAATTAGATAAAAAGTGTAAAAAATATAATTTTAGTTTTAAAATAAGTTTTAAATAATTTTACATTTGTAATATTAGATTTCATAATATTTCAGTTTTTGTCCCATTTTAGATTTCCCGTTACGCGTTTTTAGTTTATTAACTCGCGTTTAATTTTCTTTTGTATATTTGTTTTTCATTTGTTAATTAGGATTATTAAAAAAGCAAAATCTCATATCTAATCATCAGTCACTCTAATCCTAACTTTTCACAGTTTGCCCATTCATACCTCGTTGGGAAACGATCCGGGTAATCACTTACCTGGTTTCACACTACACACACAAACGTGAGTTTTTGCAAGTATCCTTTTTCACAAAGGGGTGATTTGTATTTATTCACGTGTATCCGTCGTTGCATAATATCTATATATCTATTTAGCACGGATCAAATTTTGGCGCCGCTGCCGGGGAGGCTGTGTTGCGACAATTGTGTAAAGTTTAAGCGATTAGTGATTTGAGACCCTTCTTTCCGAAGTTCCTATTTCCCATAAACCATATAAAATACAAAAATATTTTCCTTTTCTTTTATATATAAATATCATATAAAAAATTAAAAAACCAAAAATATTTTCCGTTTTATTTGTAAAATAAAAGATAAAAGCAAAATCAAAATAATATTCCTCAACTTGGGTATTATCATAATAAGTTCCCAAACCTAAGATTAAAACTTGCCTTTGTGTCGCTTGCGAATTCGGCTCACCTTTGATTGATAAACAAACTATAACGGAGGTTTAAGGATAGTTTGACATTAAATTGTCGAACTGAAAGAAGCGGGTTTTTAAGGAGCATTAATTGCCCACCTTTGCTTCTCCGCCACTCTGTGCATTTATCTTTTAGAGAGCTACCGTACGCTTGTTGATTGTTGGTTTAAGTTCACTTGTGTTTTTTCTCGATCTTGATTTTAATTGAAATTTTTTGCTAAAAGTGCATTCGCACTCGTTCTTCTAGGTCATCAAGCCCTTTCCGTGAGCTTGTAAACATACCTCGAAGACGTCGTAGACGTTCTGCTCCATCAGTCGTACCCGAGATACATACTGATCCCATAACCACTGTCATCATGGCAGAAGACCGTCCTATGAATGAGCTTCTCCAAGCTCCCACCGAGGGTTATGGAGATGCCATTATTGTTCCAGCCATCATGGCTGAGAATTTTGAGCTTAAAACCGGGTTGATAAACCTTGTAACATCGCGTCAATTCTATGGTTTTGAAAGGGACGATCCTCAAGATCACGTTCGATGGTTCAATAAAATCACATCCACCATCAAATGTAAAAATGTCCCTGAGGAATCGATCAAACTTCTTCTTTTCCCGTTTTCCATCGATGGGGCAGCCCGGATTTGGCTTGACAAACAACCCCCTCGATCAATTAGAACATGGGAAGATTTGGTTCAAAAGTTCGTAAATGAATTCTTTCCTCCTTCTAAAACCACGCATCTTAAAAATGAAATCATGAAATTCTCTCAAAGGTTTGATGAACCATTTGGAGAGGCATGGGATCGTTTCAAAGAATTGCTCCGCAAATGTCCTCATCACGGTTTCACCGATTTGATGCAAATGGACACTTTCTACAGTGGGTTAAACCCATCTGACCAAGATTCTCTCAATGCCTCAGCTGGAGGTAATTTTCTGAGCAAATCCACTAAGGAAGCCATTGCACTCATTGAAAATAAGTCTAAGGTCCGCACTGCACGAAACAGGCCATATAATTCCCAGGCTAGTGCTGGTCCTTCCACTTCATCTCCCGTGAGTTCTTCTAATACTGATACTCAGCTTGCTGAACTCACGAAGGCTATTCAGGCTTTGGTTTTCTCCACACAAAAGAAAGAGTCCGCTCCGCAAACTTCTCACACTGCTGAAGTCAAAAAGATAGAAGTTTGTGTTACTTGTGGTGGTCCTCACGCTTACTATAATTGTACTGCCACCGATGGCACTACATTTGATGTTAATGCTATAGCCGGAACTTCCAATCAAGGAGGTAATCAATACCGTCCTCAAGTGGACCCAAACCACCGTGCTAGCAACCAATTTGGACCACCCGGATTTCCTCCTCCCAACAATCCAAATAGGATTAATCCTAATCAACAAAGAGGGTAAAACGTGCAAAATCAATTTCATGCCCCAAACAATCAATACCCACCCCAGAGGGGTAATCAAGGGTATTCAGCTCCTAATTACCAGGGACCTCTCCCAAATGAACTTGATAACTACATCAAGTTTAATGAGACCAAAATGAAGGCAATACAAAATCAGATCTCTAATTTGAAGAATGAATTTCAATCTTCAATATACAAGCAAGGAACTGAGCTAAAGAATGAGCTTTCAAATAAAATTGATCACTCTCAAAGCGAGGTTAAGAATATGCTTGCCAGCCTCATGAACCATCTCAATCCACCTTCTACCTCAGGAGGTCTCCCTGGTAACACTGTTGTCAACCCAAAGGGTGAACTCAAGGCCGTCACCACACGCAGTGGTAAAGCTTATGATGGACCCACTATTCCTACTACCACTTCTTCTCCTCCCCCCAAGGTAGTGGAAAGTGAACCTGAGGTGACTAAGGAAAAGGAACTTCCTACTAATAACGGAGGTACCGACAACGTCCAACCTCAAGTTGTCCCGAAACCAAAACCCAAACCTGGAGTTGTTTTTGAATCGCATGAAATCCCTGTTGAAAACCCTAAATCCAAACCTTCTATTCCTTATCCATCACGTTTACATGAGCAAAAGCTCCGCGAAAAGGCTAGTCAACAAATGGATAAATTCTTTCAAATCTTTAAAGAATTACACTTTGACATAAGCTTTGCGGATGCTATCATTCTGATGCCCAAATTTGCATCCACAATCAAACATTTGTTAAGCAACAAGGAAAAACTGTTTGAAATGGCGAAAACTCCATTAAATGAGAACTGCTCAGCAGTTATCTTGAAAAAGCTTCCCGAGAAGCTTGGAGATCCTGGAAAGTTTCTAATACCTTGTGTATTTCCGGGAATGGTTGAATGCTATGCCTTGGCCGATCTTGGTGCAAGCATTAACCTGATGCCTCATTCAGTATGGAAGAAACTTTCTCTTCCGGCTCTTACTCCTACATATATGACTCTTGACCTTGCAGATCGTACCATATCTCATCCATGCAGCATTGCTGAGGATGTATTTGTGAAAGTAGGGAAGTTCCATTTTCCAGCTGACTTTGTGGTTGTTGAATTCGACGCAGATCAAAAGGTTCCTCTCATTCTTGGAAGAGGATTCCTAAGAACGGGCCATGCTCTCATTGATGTATTTGAGCATGAAATCACATTACGTGTGGGTAATGAAGCTGTTACCTTTAACCTCGATCAAACTTCGAGGTACTCCTCAAATTATGATTCTGAATCGGTTAACCGAATCGATGTCATTGATGTTGCTTCAGAGGAGTACTATCAAGAGTTTCTTGGTTATTCTCATAATTCTGTGAGTGGGAATCCCACCACATCTTCTCTGCCTATCATTTCCGACTCTTCCCCTTCTCTCACTCCGTTTGAGGGAAGTAATTTCAATTTGGAAGAGATCGAGGCTTTTCTCAAGTGTGATTCATTTCTGGAAGGAATTGATGACCCTGAGATTGATCTGGAGGGAGATATTCTTCTTCTTGAGAAATTGTTGAATCAGGACAATTCTCTTCCACTCCCTCCCGTTGAACTTCATAATGAGGAAATTAAATCAGTTGAGAAAACCGATGAATTTCCTGTGGTCGAACTCAAAGACTTACCACCTCATCTTGAGTACGCATTTTTGGAGGGTGATGATAAATTACCCGTCATTATTGCTAAAGACTTAAGTGATGAGGAAAAGACTGCCCTAATAAAGGTCTTGAAGTCACACAAGCAAGCCATTGCTTGGAAACTCTCCGACATAAAGGGTATCGACCCTGAATTATGTACTCACAAGATTTTAATGAAGGATGACTTTAAACCAGCAGTCCAACACCAGCGAAGGGTGAATCCCAAAATCCACGATGTTATCAAACAAGAGGTTCTCAAACTTCTTGATGCGGGATTGATTTATCCCATCTCTGATAGTCCTTGGGTTAGTCCCATTCACTGTGTTCCAAAAAAGGGTGGCATAACTGTTGTCACAAATGATGAAAATGAATTGATCCCAACTCGATTGGTTACGGGGTGGCGTGTTTGCATTGACTATCGTAAGTTAAATGATGCCACCCGAAAAGACCATTTTCCTCTACCCTTTATGGACCAGATGCTTGAGAGATTAGCAGGGAACGAGTACTATTGTTTCCTTGATGGTTTCTCGGGTTACTTTCAAATCCCCATTGATCCACAAGATCAAGAAAAGACCACCTTTACATGCCCTTATGGAACCTTTGCTTATAAACGTATGCCTTTTGGCTTATGCAATGCTCCAGGCACATTCCAAAGGTGCATGATGTCCATATTCTCCGACATGATCGGGAAAACGATGGAGGTCTTTATGGATGACTTCTCGGTCATTGGGGATTCATTCGAAACATGTCTCTCCCATTTAGAAAACATGTTGAAACGGTGTGAAGACACCAATCTTTGTCTAAATTGGGAGAAGAGTCACTTTATGGTCAAAGAGGGCATTGTCCTCGGCCATAAGATATCAAAGAACGGGATTGAGGTTGACAGAGCTAAAGTTGATGTCATTTCTAAATTACCTCATCCCACTACCGTCAAAGGTATTAGGAGTTTTCTGGGTCATGCCGGTTTCTATCGTAGATTCATACAAGATTTTTCTAAAATCGCCCGGCCTATGACTCATCTTCTTGAAAAGGAAGCTCCTTTTATCTTTTCACCCGAGTGCATCGAAGCTTTTGAAACATTAAAGAAAAAGCTTACTGAAGCACCCATTCTGGTTGCCCCCGACTGGGATTTTCCCTTTGAGCTCATGTGCGATGCAAGTGATTTTGCTATCGGTGCAGTCCTGGGGCAACGAAAAGCCAAACACTTTCAGCCTATCCACTACGCAAGTAAAACCATGACTGAAGCTCAAACTCACTACACCACTACAGAAAAAGAATTATTGGCTGTGGTGTATGCCTTTGAGAAGTTTCGGCCATATTTGATCTTGACAAAATGTGTAGTGTATACGGATCACACGGCTCTCAAATATCTCTTTGCAAAACAAGATGAAAAGCCGAGATTGCTCCGTTGGGTTCTCCTCCTGCAAGAATTTGATATCATTATACGTGATAAAAAAGGAGCTGAGAACCTAGCTGCTGATCATCTATCCCGATTAGAGAACCCACACCAAGATGTTTTCGAGAAAAAGGAAATAAATGAAACATTTCCTCTCGAGACACTCAATGCGGTTGCTTTTCGTGGAGATTCTACTACCCCATGGTTTGCTGACTTCGCAAATTACCATGCGGGTAACTTCATAGTGAAAGGGATGTCGACCCAACAAAAGAATAAATTCTTCAAAGATGTGAAGCATTACTTTTGGGACGACCCCTACTTGTTTAAAGTATGTGCGGATCAAGTCATCCGGCGGTGTGTTCACGGCCAAGAGGCCGATGATATTCTTAAGGCATGCCACAATGGACCCACAGGGGGACATCATGGTGCCAACTACACCGCCAAGAAGGTGTTTGATTCCGGTTTCTATTGGCCTACAATCTACCGTGATGCCCATGACTTAGTCAAATCTTGTGACTCTTGTCAACGTCACGGGAAGATTTCTCAAAGAGATGAAATGCCACAAAACGTCGTTCAAGTTTGTGAAATTTTTGACGTTTGGGGCATTGACTTTATGGGCCCGTTCCCGTCTTCACGAGGGAACAAGTATATACTCGTGGCTGTCGATTATTTGTCCAAATGGGTCGAAGCAAAAGCTCTCCCCACCAACGACGCCCGAGTAGTTTGTAAATTTTTGAAATCACTCTTTTCTCGGTTTGGAACTCCCCGTGCTATCATTAGTGATCGCGGTACGCACTTTTGCAATGAACAATTTGCAAAAGTCATGCTTAAATACGGTATTACTCACCGTCTTTCTACCGCGTATCACCCACAAACAAGTGGACAAGTGGAAGTTTCAAATCGTGGTATTAAAAGAATACTAGAAAGGACTGTAGGAGAAAATCGTGCATCCTGGTCGGATAAATTGGATGATGCAGTATGGGCCTTCCGTACAGCTTACAAAACACCCATAGGGTGTACGCCTTACAAGCTTGTGTACGGAAAGGCATGTCATCTTCCGATCAAATTAGAGCACAAAGCCTACTGGGCCTTGAAACATGCTAACTTTGACCTCCAAACTGCGGGTGATGAACTCAAATAAGTACATTTTATTACTATCATTTATTCTATTAATTTGACTTGTTTTATTATATTATGTATGAGAATTGATACTTAATCGTTTACTTTTGTAATTCTCAGGTAAAAACAAGCATTTGGTGAAACTTGGCGATTTTGGACTAATAATGGAGCAAAACAAGCAAGAAGTTAAGAGTCTACTGAAATGTACAAGATCAAGACTATTCTGCTCCAGATGCGCCGCATTATACTTCTTACATACGGCGCATCGCTATCAAGATTTCACAAGATATTATCCAAGACGGCAAGAGGACATGCGCCGCATCCAAGAATGAAGATACGCCGCATCTTCTGGCGGTGTACGAATATTCCTGAATATATTAATCTTGGACCCCACGTGAAGTTAAGTCAATGCGCCGCATCTACTTATTAGATGCGCCGCATCTTACCCTCAGACAGAAACTATAAATACCCCAAGACCAGACGAATTCCGAAGCATATATAATATATACGAAGTACGAAGACCACAGAAACCTAAGGCCGAATTCAGACGATTAGGCAGCACAAGACACACCCGAACAAAGATACAAGAGCTGTAAGAAGGTCCTGCATGTATTTAATTCATTAAGTAGTTTTATTTTATTGTGTTAGTAAACTTTAATTCATCAGGATTGATGGCTTGTGTAATGTGACAACGGAAAGATTGCACTCCCTTAAAACTGCTTTCCCATCAATTAAAGTTTATATGTTGATGTCTTTGGTTACTACTTATTAGTGCATTGATAACCTCTGTGTTTATTAGTGGCCTGCGCATTTGACTACGGAAGAGAATGTGGCTCCCACGGTTGTTACTAAATTGATCACTTAGGAATAACTTTTAGACATAAGTAATCATTAAGGGATTTCTCGCCGATAAGATTAGGACCAACGAGAAAGGGTTAATTGCATACACTTCATATAAAACTATCAATAAAACAAGTGACAATCTACTTAATCATCAGGACATGTCTTCTTATTGTCTCGAGTATTTATCTGTGTACGTGCATGCCTATCGCTGATTCGTGCTCATTAGTTTAGTTTATTATTTAATTGCAACCAAAACGTGCCAGTCTCTCAGGCTGAACCCCCCTTGCGTTAGATTAGGTTGTATAGCTAACTTAGAATATTAAAATACTGATTAGAATAACTAGATAATACGTTCCACTCTTAGTGATCGACACTCTACTTACCATTATATTCATACTGACCGGGTACACTGCTCGTTAAGTGTGTGTGTTATTGATAAGTCGGCTAAATATAAATTTAAAACTTGAGTAGGCATTAATACTGCTAAACCGCAACGACACATCGCACGCATCAAGTTTTTGGCGCCGTTGCCGGGGAGTGAATTGTTATTATCTGTTAATTTGATTAGTATTTTAATTAGGTTTTTAATTTTTTATTCTAACTGCTAACTGTGTTGTATATTAGGTTAATTTGCATTCATTGTATTATTTTGCATATTTCTTGTTTTTGTGTGTTTAATTTTTGTTTGTTTTCGTTTGTTTTTATTTGTTTTTATTTTTCGTATTTTCTGTGTTCTGCTATCGTTGTACTGAGCTTATTCAAATGATACGGCGCATCTATTTTCTTAGATACGGCGTATTGTGTTTAATTTTTATAAAATACAACGCGTTTAATTAATTCGATACGACGCATCTTTCCCCAAGATACGGCGTATCTGTTTTTAATAAGAAATTTTTTCTAAACGTTAACGCGATACGACGCATCTGCTTTAGCAGATACGGCGCATCTATTATTTTAATTAAAAACAATTTTCGAATTATTAAACAGATACGACGCATCGATCTCTGTCGATACGGCGTATCTTCTGAATCAAAAATCTTATATTTTGAAACGTAACGAAAATACGGCGCATTAACTTTTGTTAATACGACGCATTTAATTTTAATAAGTATATCGATTTTTGATAATTAAACTGATACGGCGCATTCTAATTTCTATGCGGCGTATCTATTTTCTGAATAAAAGCCTGATTTAATTTTAACGATTGTAAGATACGGCGTATCCAACTTTTTAGATACGGTGCATCGTCTGCAGATATCAGCAACTTTTATTTTTCTTATCTCCGAACGGAAAATACTCTGACCCTTATACCTGGAAACTTTTACTTTGAAATCTACCTGTCTTTAATTTTCAGGAACAATGTTCGATATTTTCCCCAACTTGTTCGGAAGACCCCAAAGAAATCTTACCATGGAAGAGTTTGCACTACAAATCGCTCAAGCCAATGAAAAAGAGCATCATGAAGCAAGAAACTTTATTAATGAATTCAAAGGCAGTCATGAGCTGTTACTAAAGGAACAAGACAACATGATTTATGGATTGGCAATTGAAGTGCACCAATTGTCAACGGTGCTTAACAGGGTTCTTTTGGTAAAGCAAGACTTGAAAGGGATTACAACTAGAGGCGGAAAGTCGACCTTTCAAATCGGAGAGACACCCGAGGATGACGGTACAAACAAGATTTCCCCTGAATCTTTATCACCTGAGCAAGAGCAACCAAAAGAGACTAATCCAGAACCTGTAATTAGAGAAGAACCTTCTGTTGAACCTAAACGATCAACACTACCTTTCCCACATAGGGTAAGGAAAGAGAAAGAAGATGCCTATCAAAAGAAATTCCTGGAGAATCTCAAGCAGCTGCAGCTAAGCATACCATTTATGGAAGCCCTAGTGCAAATGCCAAAATATGCTAAATATCTGAAGAGCTTGCTTACAAACAAGTCTAAACTTGAAGAGGCTTGCACCATAACAATGGGGAAAAGAAGCTCAGCAGCATTGCTCAACAAACTTCTGTCTAAAGAAAAAGATCCAGGGAGTTTCACTATTCCTTGTCAAATTAAAAATTTGCATATTGAAAATGCTTTAGCCGACCTAGGAGCTAGTATAAGTCTTATGCCCTCTTCTATGTATGATAAATTAGGTCTTGGTGAACCAAAACCTACTAGGATGTGCTTAGAACTAGTTGATAGGTCCATACAATACCCATTAGGAATAGCTGAAAATATATTAATAAAAGTTGATAAATTTGAATTACCTATCGACTTTGTTAGCCTCGATATGCCTGAAAATTCTAGAACTCCTATAATATTAGGACGACCATTTTTAGCCACTGCTAGGGCCATAATTGATGTTTTTAATAAAAAGATAACTCTTACCATAGGAAAAGATGAGGTTGAGTTTAACATGGAACAATCTATGAGTAAAGATAAATCCGATGACGACAACTAAAAGATGGCATGACTCGAGGTTACGTGGGGATAAAACGTTTACTATTGGAGAGAAAGTGCTACTATTTAATTCCAGATTAAAGATGTATCCTGGTAAACTTAAATCAAGATGGACGGGTCCGTTCGTTGTCAAGAAAGTGTATCCATATGGACCTATTGAAATATGCGATAAAAATGGTTATATATTCAAAGTAAACGGGCAACGTGTGAAGAAATACTTTGATAATAAAATTGAGGATACTGAGAACGAGGTGGTGGAGTTTGAACCTGAAGTATTGGATTAAAGAGCTGAACGTGAGTCTAACTTGAAGACTCTGGAATAAAGACAAGTGTTGGCCGGGAGACAACCCGGAGAAATTTTTTACTATTCTGTTCTGTGTCGAGTCAGTCAGGCCCGCAGCAGATACGGCGCATCTCAATCCCAAGATGCGACGCATCTCCTGCACTGGTCATATCTTACTTTATTTTTCTGCATTTTTTATTTTTGACTTTAAAACTTTTTATCAGTTTATTTTAATGCGGCGCATCCCTGGTTAAGGATGCGGCGCATCTTCTATTCTGATTCGTAATTATTCCAGGCTCGATACGGCGTATCTTCTTCCATAAGATACGGCGCATCGACTGACCTGATGATTTTCAGTTTTAATTTTTATGTTTTATTTTTCCTAACTACTAATGTATTATGCAAGTTTGAACCTTTCTTAATTTAGGTGTGTTAAAGTCTTGGTGGTATTTTAGATTCCTGCATTTCCTGTGGATACATCGATTATGAAGCTTATACGTTCTCATCCATAAGAAAGATGATTTTTGCTCTTATACAAATGGAGGATCATACCGAGCAAATCTCAGGGGAGTTTTTCTGTTCTAATTCTTTTATTTTCCAGTTTTTAATCTTTTATACAAACAACGAGGACGTTGTTTAACTTAAGTGGGGGGATTGGAGAATTAGAACACTTAACACTTACTTGTCCTAAACTTTTTCAAAAATTGTGCTTAAAATGTGCTTAATATATCAAAATTTAAAATTTTTTGGCATGTTTTTGTTTAAGATCTAAGTTGCATAGCTGCACACATGACGTTATTTTCAAAAATTGTGATTTTTCAAAATTCACAAATCTATGAGTGTGCCGGTGACTTGTAAACTTTAGAACTTGGCTTGTATACTATTCGAGACCACCATAATAAGTATTATTTTATATAATTGGAATGACTTGTCTAAATTGGTAAAATTCTAGGATTACACCCAAATAGCCTTTATATGTTATGTGTTATTAGCTAACTACACTGGTTAGTTAACCCCCGTATAAACCCTTTTGTTACTCTCACTTTTAGAGTAAGATACCCCTAGAAAAACACTCAGAGCCATTCCTTTCGTTTCTTACACCTTTGTTAAAATGTTTCGTTACACCCTTACACCTTAGCCTACCCTGTAGATTAAAATCCGTGGTTGGTTAATTGCTTTAGGCAGAGTGTGTTTCCTTACATTACCTGTGTTCGCGTGCGTAATTCATTATTTTTGGTTAGGTCGGGAAATTGCACAATGCAATTGGAGTGAAAGTAAATATTGTATATCTTTGAGTTTATTTTTTTCGTGTGTTTACTACTTTCACTATTACCGTTATTTCTGAAGTCATGAAAAGTATGGAAAAATTATCCAGAATTATCATTATAGTGATGTGGTGAAATTTTACACATCTATGTTTATGTTTCAAGTAAAAAAAAAAAAAAAAAAAAAAAAAAAAAAATCGAAAAAAAAAATAGAAAAGAAAAAGAAAAAGGAAAAGTTGGATGTTTGTTTTAACCAACTTATGTAAAGTTTTGTATTAAGTGGTCGATATCACCACTAGTTGTTGTATATTATATCTATGGATTGAATGGGAGTTGGCAGTTATGGGAACACCAACTAAGGTTTATTCTTTGATTAAGATCTTGTTGAGTATAATTCGTGTCTACATAAAGCGTGTGTTTCAAGTGTTAAAGCTTGAGTTATTCTATGATATGAGTCTTATTCATGGGATGGTTGGGATAGTGATTAACCACACTTAGGATTTTAATTTATCTGTTTTGTTTATTTTTCAATTTTTACACCAATTTATATCCCAAATATTATCCATACCCTATATTGTTCTTTATCAAAACCTTTGATTTATTGAGATTAGGGATTTGAGCAATCTTAAGTATCGTAGTCGTGGATTCGGCTATGTATTTATGATTTTGTCGCCCTTTTTGATATAATATTATTGGTGAAGATTACTTGGTCCTATCTTTAGCCTATTCGAGTTAAGGATTTGAGCAATTGCAAGTATCGTGTTCGTGGATTCGATCATGTATTTGTGATTTTGTCGCCTTTTCTGAAATATGAGATCGATAGAGATTAAGGAGAATGATTAACCCTTAAACCTCAAAACCCTTTTTACCGCTTTAGACTTGTTATTCCTTGGCTTTAGTGGGGGAGATGTGTATACTTGCCAAGCTTATGATAGAATATTCGTCACGACTGGACAGTTAAACGATTAGATTTGCTTTTATCAAATTATTTTATTTTACTCCTAATTCGTTAAGTGTTTGGTTGTGTGATTATGACAAAAATGAATACATGCTTAAATATAAAAATAAATCCTAATATCTTTTAGGATACATTTTCATAAGATTAATTCTAAGGTTTACTTGGGGACAAGTAAAGTTCAAGTGGGGGGATATTTGATGAACTCAAATAAGTACATTTTATTACTATCATTTATCCTATTAATTTGACTTGTTTTATTATATTATGTATGAGAATTGATACTTAATCGTTTACTTTTGTAATTCTCAGGTAAAAACAAGCATTTGGTGAAACTTGGCGATTTTGGACTAATAATGGAGCAAAACAAGCAAGAAGTTAAGAGTCTACTGAAATGTACAAGATCAAGACTATTCTGCTCCAGATGCGCCGCATTATACTTCTTACATACGGCGCATCGCTATCAAGATTTCACAAGATATTATCCAAGATGGCAAGAGGACATGCGCCGCATCCAAGAATGAAGATACGCCGCATCTTCTGGCGGTGTACGAATATTTCTGAATATATTAATCTTGGACCCCACGCGAAGTTAAGTCAATGCGCCGCATCTACTTATTAGATGCGCCGCATCTTACCCTCAGACAGAAACTATAAATACCCCAAGACCAGACGAATTTCGAAGCATATATAATATATACGAAGTACGAAGACCACAGAAACCTAAGGCCGAATTCAGACGATTAGGCAGCACAAGACACACCCGAACGAAGATACAAGAGCTGTAAGAAGGTCCTGCATGTATTTAATTCATTAAGTAGTTTTGTTTTATTGTGTTAGTAAACTTTAATTCATCAGGATTGGTGGCTTGTGTAATGTGACAACGGAAAGATTGCACTCCCTTAAAACTGCTTTCCCATCAATTAAAGTTTATATGTTGATGTCTTTGGTTACTACTTATTAGTGCATTAAGGGATTTCTCGCCGATAAGATTAGGGCCAACGAGAAAGGGTTAATTACATACACTTCATATAAAACTATCAATAAAACAAGTGACAATCTACTTAATCATCAGGACAGGTCTTCTTATTGTCTCGAGTATTTATCTGTGTACGTGCATGCCTATCGCTGATTCGTGCTCATTAGTTTAGTTTATTATTTAATTGCAACCAAATCGTGCCAGTCTCTCAGGCTGAACCCCCTTGCGTTAGATTAGGTTGTATAGCTAACTTAGAATATTAAAATACTGATTAGAATAACTAGATAATACGTTCCACTCTTAGTGATCGACACTCTACTTACCATTATATTCATACTGACCGGGTACACTGCTCGTTAAGTGTGTGTGTTATTGATAAGTCGGCTAAATATAAATTTAAAACTTGAGTAGGCATTAATACTGCTAAACCGCAACGACACATCGCACGCATCAGCGGGTGATCACCGTAAAGTTCAAATGAATGAATTAAATGAACTACGCGATCAAGCTTACGAGAACTCTTTGATCTATAAAGAAAAGACAAAGAAGATTCATGACTCTAAAATCAAGAACCGCGTTTTTAACGTTGGTGATCGAGTCCTTCTTTTCAATTCAAGATTAAAGATCTTCTCAGGCAAACTCAAAACCCGATGGTCTGGTCCATTCACTATTACAAAAGTTTATCCATATGGTATCGTTGAGTTATCTCAAAATGACGGTCCAAATTTCAAAGTGAATGGTCATCGTTTAAAACACTACTTTGGAGAGGACATACCACCCATGGTTGTCCCGGATCTTCAAACTTTCCCCATGAACCAATGAATGCGGGGCCGAGTCAAGCTAGTGACTCGGTGAACAAAAACATTAGCAAAGCATGGGTTTTCACCCGTGTCTCTGTTTTCTTTCTCTGTTCTACCACCTAGTGTGGGGGAGTTGCCCCTGCTGTTATATATATATATATATATATATATATATATATATATATATATATATATATATATATATATATATATATATATATATATATATATATATATATATATATATTAAAAAAAAAAAAAAAAAAAAAAAAAAAACATGTGTATGTATAAAATAAATGGCTATTAGTATTGCCTTTTCACGTTATAAGTGTTGGTTTAACAACCGATACTTTGAATATTGAGGGCAATATTCAGTTCTAAGTGTGGGGGGGAATTCTAGCGAATTTGATCAAATGTACCATCTAGTACCCCCATTTTGGCCAAAATTTTAAAATTTTTTCTCACTTAGAACGCAATAAATGGTTATCAGTCCGCCATGTCTAACCCACATAAGGATTGGCTAATCCGAGAGCAAACGGCTCTTGGTAAAGATGTATCAAATCCGTTTATGGCTTACAATTTGCCAAAAATTGTATGGTATTCGACTCGCCATATCTTTATAAGTGAAGAGTTGGCTAGCCCGCAAGGTTATGGCTTGTGGTAAAGGCATTGGAAAACCATGATTGGTAATCAGCTCACCAAAGATAATAACTGTATTTTATCTAAGAGTAGGCCAGTCCAGAAGCAAACGGCTTTTGGTAAAGACAAATCAAATCCGTTGACAGCTGATGGTTTGCTCAAAATCATTTGGTTATCATTGTACCAAAGTATCACATACTAAAACATTGGCTACTCCAGAAGTAATGACTTTTGGTAAAGAGAAAAATCCATTAAATCTTCATAAATGATTGCTAGGGACTAGCAATAGTTTAGTGTGGGGGATTGATGAGTGTCTAAATACTCATCATTTCTGTCACATTTTATCTGCAAAAACATTTAAAAACATGCAGATATGCTTCATAATACAGAAAATATCATAAAATGTGTTTTTATATGATTCAGGAACAAAAAGATTGAAAACAAGTGAAAAACATGCAAAGTTCACAAAATTGTCATTTTCAGTCCCTGAAGTTTCACAAATTGGCAGAATTAGTCCCTGAAGGTTTAAAATGAAAGAAAAGTCAACATCAGTCCTTGGGAAATCAAACATGTTCACTATTAGTCCCTGGATGAAAGTTTTCTATAATTGTCAATTTTTACCCCTCAAGTTTCAAAATTAGCAAATTTAGTCCTCGGGTATTTAAAAAAGTATAAATTATCAAATAAAACCCTTGTACTATTCACATGTTACAATTTAGCTCTTTTGATAACTTTGGTGAAATTACAGTTTCAACCCTTCATCTTTCATGAAATTACAAAAATGGTCCTTGTGCTAAAACTAACCAACCGGACCCTTTACTAATAATAAACCCCTACCCATTTTATAATAAAACCCAACCCAACCCACAAAACATAAACCCCAGCCCAAATCCATCACCACAGCCCAATCCACCCTTTGTTTTAATAAACCCAGACCAAACGAAGGTTTGACTTCGGTCAAACCTTCTCCTCCTTCTTTCTCTAAACCGCCAAAACTCAAACACCAATACCACCATTACCCATAGTATTCTCTGTAACCTCCCATCACCACCTTCCTTCCTCTATACTTCACCTAACACTCCCAAAAGGCATTTATTGCTTCTTCCCCACTCAGTACAGAACCATGTGCAATATTTCCCACTCACTCAATTTTGGCGCCAAAAATCTATTTCAACAGATGAGATCATTTGAAGACCATCCAAAGGCCAAGAATGATTCAGAGAAGAAGATGAGTGATATCCCACTTCAATTTAGTATAAGTAGATAGCAATGTAAGCCCTAAGAGGCAAGTAGTTAACTTAGTTAAATCGTATTTCAATTTTAGTAATCATAGCTTGTAATTTTCATTTCTCAGTTGTAATTTATGTTGAATGCAATCAAAGTAATATTGTTTTAATCACTTTTGTTCTAAATTTCAAGTATTGCCAAGTTTCAAGTTATATGTTAATTCGAATAAGCTCTAATCCTTTTTAAGTACCATCAAAAGCTTCAAACAACCCTGCTATAAGCTTATGAAAGCTTTTCATAGCTTTGTGTAAGTTTATTTAGTGTAACTCAGTTCTTAATTTCAAACTATGAAGAAAGTCAACAAAAGTCAACCTGGAAGCCAATAAGCTGTTCTGGAGTGTATAAGCTGTTCAGGAAGCTTCTTTGGGTTTTCTAGCTTGTGTTAACAAGCTAGGGATTGTTCTGTTCTAGTCCTGCTATCCCTATAGCCCATTTTAAGTTGTAAGCTTTTTCTAAATTTTGGCAAAATTCCATTTTACTGTACTATAGCTTATTTTTAGCTTATTATTATAATTTCCTGCTTATTGATAGTTTTTAAGTACATTTGATCTATTTTATCAGTAGTTAACTAGCTTTTATTTCATTTTACTAAAAATCACTTAAAAATCCAAAAATAGCTAATTATAGCATAGCTTTATCAATTGCTTAATTTCCTGTTAAAAGTTACTTATTAGAGTTTAAATAAGTTAGTCAATCAGTAAAATCAAGGTTTCTAGTTTAAAATATTGTGTTTCATTTGCAAAATCACCACAGACACCTTTTAAAGGGGTGTTTGGTTTGAGCAGTCAACTAGTCAAACTAGCCATTACTGTTCATTGACCATTTGCTAATCTTGGACCTAGCTTAAATTAGTCATAATAAGCTGTTTTTAGATTGTTCTAAGTCCATTTGGTTGGATTTGTAGATTTGAGGCATCTGTGCAATTTTTAGAACCTCAAAAGCTCAAATAAGCCATATTAAGCTATGAGCTTATTCTGACCTCAACCTTGGCATTTTCTGAGTTCTTTTGTTCCATATAGTGATATTAGTAGAGTTGGTTTAAACTTGTGCATCTCTGCACACCTCTGCACACATACAAACTCAGTATACACTGAGTAGAAATGAGCAGACTAGCCCTTTTTCTCAGCTTTCTATCTGCTTATCAATTAAGCTGAAACTCTGATTTTTTGTTTATAAGTAGTTTACCTAGTAAGCTTTAAGTTTATCATCTGGGATTCCATTTCCTCACTTATTTCATAGCTTAAATTGAGGCCTGCAAATTCCCCCATTTCATAGCCCTGAACCTGCATCAGTGTTTCATCACCTGTTCTAGGGTTCAATTGGACTTCAATTGGCTTGTTTGGGATAGGGCTTTTTGGTTTTTTAGATAGCCAGTAGTACTGAGGAGATTTTGCCCCCATAATATTCAACTTATCAACTTAATTTAAGTGCTTAATCTGCCTTGCTAATTGGCCATTTTTCTGAGTTTTCTGTCTTAAATTCACAACTGCCAATCTGCTTATCAGCTTATTTCATTGTGCTTATTTGTGTTTTTAAGTTGTTTCAAGCTTCTAATAGTATATTAAACTAGTCCTGAGCTTTTGGTACCTTTTCTAGCTTTTTAGCTTATTTTTGGCTTATTTGCCAAACTGCTTATTGGCCAAACTGCTTATTAGGGTTTAGCAAACTTTTGATTTTAATTTTCCTAGCTTTTAAATATTAATTTAGACTTATCCTGAATTTTTCAGATTTTTCCTAAGTCATTTAATATTTTTAATCTTTTTAATTAGTTTCTATTAGTAATTAAATCATAATAAATAGAATATTAATCAGAAAAATATAATTTTAATTTTCAAAATTTTCTTTTATTAATTAGAATCTAGGAAAAATATAATAATCTTTTTAGACCTTAAGAAAAATAAAATAGAAAATAAGTGATAGCTTCTATTTAATAGATTTTATCTTTTTAAATTTTTAATTAAGCACTTTTCATTTTTATAATTTTCTTAGCTTCTTTTCACCTCATAATATTTATAGAAAAAGTTTTAGATTTTTCTTTTTTCATTTAGTATTTATTATAAATTTAAATAGTTTAAAAAGTAATTAAATAATAAATAATTAATAATAATTAGATAAAAAGTGTAAAAAATATAATTTTAGTTTTAAAATAAGTTTTAAATAATTTTACATTTGTAATATTAGATTTCATAATATTTCAGTTTTTGTCCCATTTTAGATTTCCCGTTACGCGTTTTTAGTTTATTAACTCGCGTTTAATTTTCTTTTGTATATTTGTTTTTCATTTGTTAATTAGAATTATTAAAAAAGCAAAATCTCATATCTAATCATCAGTCACTCTAATCCTAACTTTCCACAGTTTGCCCATTCATACCTCGTTGGGAAACGATCCGGGTAATCACTTACCTGGTTTCACACTACACACACAAACGTAAGTTTTTGCAAGTATCCTTTTTCACAAAGGGGTGATTTGTATTTATTCACGTGTATCCGTCGTTGCATAATATTTATATATCTATTTAGCGTTCAGGCCACGAGTATATACTTGTTCCCTCGTGAAGACGGGAACGGGCCCATAAAGTCAATGCCCCAAACGTCGAAGATTTCACAAACTTGAATGACATTTTGTGGCATTTCATCTTTTTGAGAGATCTTACCATGACGTTGACAAGAGTCACAAGATTTAACTAAGTCATGGGCATCACGGTAGATTGTGCGCCAATAGAACCCGGTATCAAACACTTTCTTGGCGGTGTAGTTGGCACCATGATGTCCCCCCGTGGGTCCATTGTGGCAAGCTTTAAGAATTTCAATGGCTTCTTGGCCGTGAACACACCGCCGGATGACTTGATCCGCACAGATTTTAAAAAAGTATGGATCATCCCAAAAGTAATGCTTCACATCTTTGAAGAATTTGTTCTTTTGTTGGGAGGACATCTCTTTTACAACAAAGTTTACGGCATGGTAGTTTGCAAAATCGGCAAACCATGGGGTACTAGAATCACCACGAAAAGATACCACGTTAAGTGTCTCGAGAGGAAATGTTTCATTTATTTCCTTTTTCTCGAGCACACTTTGGTGAGGATTCTCTAATCGGGACAAATGATCAGCAGCAAGGTTCTCGGCTCCTTTTTTATCACGGATGGTGATATCAAATTCTTGTAGGAGGAGAACCCAACGGAGCAATCTCGGCTTTGCATCTTGTTTTGCAAAGAGATATTTGAGAGCCGAGTGGTCCGTATACACTATGCTTTTAGACAAGATTAAGTATGGCTGAAACTTTTCGAAAGCATACACCACGGCTAATAATTCTTTTTCCGTCGTGGTGTAATGTGCTTGAGCTTCGGTCATAGTTTTGCTAGCATAGTGTATAGGCTGAAAATGTTTTGCTTTTCGTTGCCCCAAGACTGCACCTATGGCAAAATCACTTGCATCACACATAAGTTCAAAAGGTAGGTCCCAATCGGGGGCAACCAAGATTGGTGCTTCAGTAAGCTTTTTCTTTAGAGTTTGAAAAGCTTCAATGCACTCTTGTGAGAAAATGAAAGGAGTTTCCTTTTCAAGGAGACGGGTTATCGGCCGGGCGATTTTGGAGAAATCTTGAATGAATCTACGATAGAAACCGGTGTGACCAAGGAAACTCCGAATACCCTTGACGGTAGTGGGATGAGGTAGTTTAGCGATAACATCAACGTTGGCTTTATCGACCTCAATCCCACTCTTAGAAATCTTATGGCCGAGGACAATGCCCTCTTTGACCATGAAATGACTTTTCTCCCAATTTAGACAAAGATTAGTGTCTTCACAACGTTGAAGCATTTTGTCCAAATGGGAGAGACATGTGGTGAAAGAATCCCCAAAGACCGAGAAATCATCCATAAAGACTTCCATAGTTTTCTCGATCATGTCGTGAAAAATGGCCAACATACACCTTTGGAACGTGCCCGGAGCATTACATAAGCCAAAAGGCATGCGTCGGTAGGCAAACGTTCCATAAGGGCACGTGAAAGTGGTATTTTCTTGATCTTGCGGGTCAATGGGAATTTGGAAGTAACCCGAGAAACCGTCGAGGAAACAATAGTACTCGTTTCCCGCTAGTCTTTCGAGCATTTGGTCCATGAATGGTAAAGGAAAGTGGTCTTTACGGGTGGCGTCATTTAACTTTCGGTAGTCAATGCATACACGCCATCCCGTCACCAATCGAGTAGGAATCAACTCGTTCTCATCATTTGTAACAACGGTAATGCCACCTTTTTTAGGCACGCAATGAACGGGGCTCACCCAAGGACTATCCGAGATAGGGTAAATCAAGCCGGCATCAAGGAGTTTAAGAACTTCTTTTTTGATAACCTCATGAATTTTAGGATTAACCCTTCTTTGATGTTGAATCGCTGGTTTAAAGTCATCTTCCATTAAAATCTTGTGTGTACAAAATTCCGGGTTAACACCCTTAATGTCGGAAAGTTTCCAAGCGATGGCTCGCTTGTGTGACTTTAGAACCTTTATGAGAGCGGTTTTCTCCTCATCATTTAAATCTTTAGCAATTATGACGGGTAATTTATCGGTACCCTCCAAAAATGCATATTCGAGATGAGGCGGTAAGTCCTTAAGTTCGACCTCCGGAGGATCATCGGAATTTTCAACAGATTTGATTTCCTCATTATGAAGTTCTATCGGAGGGAGGGATGATGGATCTTCATTAAGTAACTTCTCAATTAGAAGAATGTCTCCCTCCATGTCAAATACACCATCATCAAATGCAGTTGAATCACAAGATAACCAAGCTTCAATTTCTTCCAAGATGAAGTCACCTCCCTCAAACGGAGTGAGATAGGGGGAAGAGAGAGCAACGGTATGGTCTAAAGAAGTGGGATTGCCACTTAGTGCTTCATGAAAATATTCCTCGCATGTAGCATCAATGATATCAATTTGGTTAATTGACTCGCTATCACGCTTGAGAGGATATTTTGAAGTACTCTCAATATTAATGACCAATTTTTCATCACCGACTCTAAGAGTCATTTCACCTTCGTAGACGTCGATTAATGCACGAGCCGTTTTCAAGAATGGTCATCCCAAGATAAGGGAGACACGAAGATCGGCATCAAAATCGACCACTACGAAGTCAGCAGGGAAATGGAACTTGCCTACTTTCACGAAGACATCTTCGGCAATACCTTTCGGAACAGTAACCGATCGATTTGCAAGCTCTAGTGTCATTCGTGTATCAGTAAGTTCCGGTAGAGAAAGTTTTGCCCATACGGAAAGAGGCATTAGATTGATGCTTGCGCCAAGATCGGCCAAGGCTAAGCATTCATCAAGCTTTTGGAAGTCACAAGGAATGAGAAATTTGCCGGGGTCTCCTAGTTTTTCGGGTAACTTCTTAAGAATCACCGCCGAACAATTCTCATTCAATAGAGTCTTTGCCAATTCCAACAATTTTTTCTTATTGCTAAGGAGACTCTTGAATGTTGAAGCAAACTTTGGCATGTAGAGAAGAGCATCCGCAAAACTAATATCGAAGTGTATCTTTTGAAAGATTTCAAGAAACTTCATCATTTGACTATTAGTTTTGTCACGGAGCTTTTGTTCATTAAGCCTCAAAGGATAGGGAATCGAGGGCTTAGAATTTGTCTTCAGAACATCGGGTTCCGGAATTGGAGATTGGACGACCGAAGGTTGGACGTGTGCGGTACTTTGTGGGCTAGTAATTTGCACTTTGTCCTTTGTCACCTTGGTCTCTCGATTCACTTCCCCCGGTGGAGGAGTAGGAATCGAGGGTCCATCAATCGTCTTACCACTTCGGGTGGTAATAGCTTTCAACTCACCCTTCTGGTTTGGAATGGTATTTCCCGGGAGGGTTCCCGAAGTTGAAGGTTGATTCAATTGGCACATGAGACTAGCAAACATGTTCTCAATTTTTCTTTGAGATTGATCAATCTTTTGATTTGTATTCTTAAGTTCATTTTTAAGCTCATGACCTTGCTTCGAAATTGAAGTTTGAAAATCATTTTTCAAGGTGGTGATTTGATTTTGCATTGACCTCATATTTGCTTCATTTGACTTGATGTAATTAGCAAGTTCGTTTGAGGGAGCAATTGGGGCTTGGTAATTCGAAGCTTGAAAGCCTTGATTGAAATTACCACCTTGATTTGGGTATTGATTGATCGGGGCTTGAAATTGATTTTGAACATTTTGCCCTCTTGGTTGGTTTTGATTGAATCTATTTGGATTGTTGGGTTGAGAAAATCCGGGTGGTCCATTTTGATTGCTAGCACGATAGTTCGGGTCAACTTGAGGACGGTATTGGTTACCTCCTTGGTTGTAAGACCCGGCTACTGCATTAACTTCACAACGACTACCATCGGTGGCAGTACAATTGTAGTATGCATGAGGACCACCACAAGTGACACAAGTTTCTTCCACCGCTTTGACTTGAGTGGGTGAAGTAGTTTGTAGGGAAGATTGTTTCTTTTGCTTGGAAAGAACCAAAGCTTGAATAGCCTCCGTGAGTTTGTCAATCTTAGCATCGGTGCTAGAAGAACTCACGGGAGATGAAGTAGAAGGTGAAGCATTCACTTGAGAAACAACTTGCTTGCTTCGTAAAGTACGAACCTTAGACTTATTTTCAATGATGGCTAAAGCATCTTTAGTCGTCCGATACAAGAGATTACCACCGGCGGCGGCATTTAGAGAGTCTTGATCGGAATGGTTCAAACCATTATAGAAGGTATCGAGTTGATGTAACTCGGAGAAACCATGGTGAGGACATTTGCGATGTAATTCTTTAAAACGGTCCCACGCTTCACTAAAGGATTCATCAAATTTTTGAGTGAATTTGGTGATTTCATTTTTAAGGCTTGTGGTTTTTGATGGAGGAAAGAATTCATTCACAAATTTTGACACCAAATCTTCCCATGTTTCAATAGAACGAGGGGGTTGTTTTTCGAGCCAAATTCGGGCGGCCCCCTCGAGAGAAAAAGGAAAAAGAAGCAATTTGATTGCCTCTTGAGGAACATTTCGGTATTTGATGGTAGAGGTGATCTTGTTAAACCATCGAATGTGGGAATGAGGATCGTCCCTCTCAAATCCGAAATATTGACTCGCGGTTACTAAGGATAGCAACCCGGTCTTAAGCTCAAAGCTATCGGCAACGATTGCCGAAACAACAATAGCATCTCCGTAACCCTCGGTGGGTGCTTGGAGAAGCTCACACATGGTACGTTCCTCCGCCATTGTGACAATGGGAGGAACGGGGTTAGGAATAGCACGAACTTCGGGTTCGTCTATTGAGGCAGAATGCCTATGATTACGTCTTCGATTACGTCTTCCCGTAGTATGTACGAGTTCACGTAAAGGACTTGTTGACGGAGAAGAACGAGTGCGCATGCACTAAAAAACAATTCAATTAAAACAAGAACGAGGCAAAACACAAGTGAACTTAAACCTTAAATCAAACAAGCGTACGGTAGCTCTTTGAAAGAAAAACGCACAGGGTGGCGGAGGAGCAAAGGTGGGCAATAAATGCTCCTTAAAAACCCGCTCCTTTCGGTCTGCAATTTAATGTCAAGACCATCCTAGAACCTCCGTTATAGTTTGTTAATCAATCAAAGGTGAGCCGAATTCGCAAGCGACATAAAGGCAAGTTTTATATCTTTTGTTTGGGAACTTAATATGATAATACTCCAAGTTGAGGAATATTATATTGAGATTGCTTTTATCTTTTATTTAACACAATAAAACGACTAATGTTTTTGTATTTTTGTTTTTATATGATAATATATATACAAAAGAAAAGAAAAATATTTTTGTATTTGTTGGGTCATGAAAAACCCAAGAATACTTAAAACATGATTTGGACACAAATTAACTAAGTGTTAACTTAAACCGAGAACAATTCAAGTCACTGAGAGAACAACCTCTCAGTGAGTCATCTTCAGGATGCTTAAGGCGAATTCAAGAAGAAGGATTCACTACACAGGAAGGCGGTACTCCCTGAAGTAGCACTTAAGCCAAAGAAGAAGATGATGGTTCAGTGAGTGTTGAACAAGAACTCACTGAACCGCAGTCTCCTCAACAACAATGAAGTAATTATGAATGATAACTGAGAAGCGTGTCCTGAAGAACTAAGTGCCTGAGAAGAAAGGCAGAAATATCTAGGAAGGATTTAAGATAAGATCAAATCTTATCTTGTCAGGAAGAAATCCTTCCTAAGACGGCTTAAAGTCTTGGAGTGTCAGACCAACCACTTCTAAAGACTTAATAAGCCATTTCTATTGGTTCTTGGAAATGACAATTACTGTTGTAATTGTCAGACACGCTTGCTCAACAACTTGTAATATTTTAATTACTTTTACTCAGATTACTTGTGTATAAATAGATTGAGAAGGAGAGAAGTTGTGTGTGTTTTGTACAATTAAAGCTTAGACTTTTGCAAAACAACTTCTCTCCTACAAAGAGTAACGCATCCCTGAGATTGCTCAGTGAGGTCGCATTGTTACCACTCAAGCAAAACTTGAGTTTAGATAGGAGACACCACCATACCTTGACTATTCAATCCCAAGTGTTTATTCCGCAAAACACTTGGGTATAGATTCTTTGATTCATTTTTAATAAGAATTTAAACGTTGAAAATTACCTTGAGTTTTTATATTCACGTTTTATAACTGTTAGAATTAATCATAACATTGTATTAGTCATTAACACAAATAGATTAACTTTCTAGTTAACTCTAAGAGTGTAAAGGGACCAACAAGTGGTATCAGAGCCTCTGGTTTATAAAATCTTTTTAAACTAACCAAGAGTGCTCTATGTTTTTAAAACCAAGATCCTACTATGGCTGATATCAATGTACCCCAGCTAGTCGACAAAAAGGGTGGCAGCTACTCCGCTGTTGCACCCAGACTTGAAGCTGGGAAATTTAGCAAATGGAAGAAGCTTATGATTTGCTATCTTACCGGTATGGAACCCTACTACATCACCTGTATCAGGGATGACCCATTTGTCCCTAAGACAACCGAAGGGCTAAACAAGCCTGAGGCCCAATGGACCATTGATGAGAGGAGGGTGGTCAATCAAGACCAACGCCTGAAAAGCATCCTTATATCATGTCTTCCTGACGATATAATGGAATCAGTCATCAACTGTCTAACAGCCAAGCAAACTTGGGATGACTTGGTAAACAGCGTTAAGGGTCCCTCAGATACCAAGGAAAATAGGGTCATGGACCTTAAACTTGAGTATAATACTTTCAGGGCAAAAGACTCTGAAAGTCTCTCACAGACCTACACCAGGTACAAGACTTTGATAAATGAATTATCAAATGATGGTGTTGTACTGTCTAAGCATGAGACAAATGTTGGCTTTGTCTACAGTCTCCCTGAGAAGTGGCTCAACTTCTCACAAGGCCTGAGGAATGCTAACCACATTCAGACCCTTGAGCTCCCTGAAATTTATGGGAAGTTTGTCTATGAAGACAACTTTATCTCAAGGAGATACCCTGACTCAAAAGCTCTTGAGTCCAAAAAGGCCTTAACCTCCACACCCATATCAACTGCTTTCTATTCTAATGGTGTTGTGTAGGATATTCAAGAGGATTCTGAAGAAGAAATTGATGAAAGGACTGGTGAGGAGTACCTGAACGACTTGAACTTGGAATTCCAAGAAAGGGCACTCCTTGCTAGTTCAAGACGTTTCATCAAAAGAAATCAGTCCAACTTTACTAAACCAAAAGCAAATGAGACCACTGAATGCTTTAAATGTGGTAAAAAGGGTCATTTTGCTAGGGGATGTTATTCTAAAACTATCTCAGAACCCTCTTACAAGTTCTCAGGAAACAGTTCCTCAGGAACTAGCAAGTTCCAACCTAAAATGTTTCAGTCCACCCAACAATTTCAAAACAAGGGTCAAAAGGATTTTGAAACAAAATATAGGAAAATCAAAGCTAAACTTGCACTTCTTGAAACTAACCCCATATTGTCTCAGGATGCTCAAACATCTAAACCTATTCAGACAAAGAACAAGGTTTTAGTAGCTGAAGCATATGACTGGGGTGAAGAAGAGGTTTCCTCAGATGAGGAAATAAGAGTTAGTGCACTAATGGCACTTTCTGAAGAGGATCAGGTGGCTGTGGGAAAAAGCCATGCTAGGAATGGAGAGTGGGTCAACATCACCATGAAGAAGGTAAATAATTTACTTTCTATGGATGATGATTCTGATTGCCAGTCTTACATGAGTTATATTTGTGTTGATCTAAAGTTTGTTGAGGAACAAAGGCTTAACCTGTTTTCAAAATATAACAAAATTGTGTTAGAATTAAATAAATGTAGAGATGAACTGTTTGCATTGAAACAAGCCAAACTAGAATCTATTACTCTACAAATTCAGAACACTGAAATTTTGAAACAAAACCAAGCCCTTCAAACAGAACTTAAGAAAGAAAAAGCTGTCATTGAAAGCTTGAACAAAAAGAACCCCAAGGTCTTTGATTTTGTGGGCTTAATTCCTAAGATAACTATAGGAATTGACCACCTCACTGAAACCTACAGTAAGAGTCCCAGTGAAATGACCTTTGTTCCAGCTGGCATATCCTTTGAGCAAGAGATGGAACCCAAGTCAAATGACTGGATTGTCAGGGACAACCCAGTCAGTAAGTTGCCAAACTTTGAGACTGGAAACATCTTGCTCCCTGAGAGTCAGGCTCTGAAAGGTATGCTTGGACTCTTTGACCAACTCAGTATTTCTGATCCAATCTGTTGATCCCAGTTGAGCTTCACGATCTTATTAATTACTTTAGATATAAACCTAAAGCAATCGATATAGAAACTGATCTTGAGTTGAATATCAAATATTATGTGTAACTTAATATTTGATCTTAAGAAGAATTAAAACACAAACGAATTCTCAAACAACACTTCAATATATTAATACGATTGCTCGATAGCAATAGGGTTACAAGAAACCTTGAAGTGTAAAACAATAATGATACGTACGTAAAACCTAACCCTAGATCCTCCTTTTATAGACTAAGGAGTCTAGTCGGTTACAAAACTTTCTATACACGAAAAATATCTTTACGTATCTTTTCTATACTTATCCTTAACATACTATACATATCCAATAAGCAGCAGCATAATCTTCCTAGCAGCAGAGTCTTCGTAGCTAGCAGCAGAGTTATACTATGCTTATTATCCCAATCCAGCAGAGTTACAAAACAGCAGAGTTATAGTCTAATCAGCAGAGTTACTTAACTGATCAGCAGAGTAACACTTAGTGTATTTCACGAACAGCAGCATCTTTAGACCCAACAATCCTCCCCTAAACTTGATATTTTTCTCCAAAAATCATCAAGTTTCCTTTAAATCCAGCTAATCACCAGGAGGATGCTTCCAAACACTTTACTGTTTTGAGGTCTTTGATTCCAGCACTTTTCTATACCTCTCTACTAACTCAAAAGCTTGATGATCTGATAAAAATGGTCTTTGCAAACTCAGCATTCCAGGTTGTAGCATATTAGTTAGAAGAGCAGTATTCTTGAACACAGGATAATCTTTCTCTGTTAACATGTATAAACACAAACCATTACTTCCAGTCAATGCATGTACTCCACATGATTGATATAGATACCATCTGATAACTTTGCTTGAACTTATCACATTCTTCCAATCAAGACTTCTTTCATCAGGTTCAAACATATTCTTCAAATAGTAATATTTGAGTCTTTCATGTACCACCTCTGGTCTAGTATCACCATAATTCATCTTGTAAAGATTCCAGAGTTGTAGAATATCATCCCTATCCATGTAGTGCAACATTTGAGAAAAACTGATATATGCCACACTTGAACCATTTGATCTCTTAATCCCCCAGCATGCTTGACTACCATCTAGAACATCATGTGAATAGGAAATGATTGGGTATTTTGTTGACAAAGGAACTACATTAAGTAACCCAGGTTCTTCTTGAGGTTTATGAACTGTGAAATCCATAATCCTTTTCATATCATCTGCAGTCACTTCTTCAAAATTATGCTCATCTGCAGTCACTTCTTTAAAATTATGCTCATCGCTATCCTCTTTCTCTGAATCACTCATCAATACTGACTGAGTTCTTCTCTTCTTCCTACCCACCTGCTTTACTCTCCTCCTATATCTTTTTATACCTACAGAGGATTCAGTCTGTACTTTAGCTTCAACAATAACCTCTTTCTCCTTTTCAACATCAGACACTATGGGCTTTTTAACACTTGACTCAGGATTCATGTAAGCATTTGGTGCTACTTTTATTCTTGTAAGCTTAGCAACCTCATCATCATTCAGTGGATCAATTTTGCTTTCTATCTCCTTCCTTGCTTCTTCATACTTCTTTTCAACATCTTCATATGACAAAAGCTTCAAATCTTTTAATTTCCAATTCTTCATATGTCTCAGATAATATTCTTGATGAGTTCTGAGTTCCCTTCTTGTAGGAGGTTTAAGCACTTTCTTTTTCTTCCTCTGATTGACCAACTTCTTCTTCTGTTTTGCTTTAAACTCTTCCAAGAAGTCAAACTCATTTATAGCAGCAAAATCATCTTCTAACTCTTCTTTCACCTTAACCCATTTGATAGCAGCCTCATTACTTGCTTGTTCATCTTCCCAGTTTTCAAGTAATGCTCTGGTTTTTGCCTCATTCTCAGCCAGCTGTCGTTGTCTTTCAAGTTCTTTTTGCTCATCTTCTTCTACCAATTTTCTTGTAGCCTCAGAATCATACCTAGATTGATCCTCTTTTGGCCAGAATTCAAAAGGAATATGCCATGGGAAAGAATCATCTAATTTGCCTTTATCTTTACCAGTGAATGTTGGTTGTGTAGGTTTAGACACTGATTCAGGTTCTCTTATGGTAACTCCTTTGGCTTTTGGTCTTGTAGGCTGTGATGCAGGTTTAGGTGAAATCTGTTTTGGTGTAGGTGTTTTGGTTCCAAGGTTTAGCAATACTTGGGCTAAGGGTAGTGTGTCTTCATCAAGTTCACCAGCAGAGTGATTTAGCCCATCAGCAAAATTCTTTCTCCCATCAGCAGAGTGTTCTGCATTAACAGCAGAGTCAACCTTTTCATTTGTTTCTATTACAACCTCCCCTGAACCTGCTACATTCTCCTGATCATTACCTGCTACATTCTCCTGATCATTCCTCATGATTTGTTTCTCTTCCAAACATGATTTGGAACTCTTCCTCTTCTTGGACTTCAGAATGTGAGGAATTCTTGCTCTTTTCCATCGAACACTTTCCAAATGCTTAACCCTGAACTTCAGTCTATGAATGATTTTATCTTGAGAGTGTTGAGTATTCTTCATAACCTGCAACTCTTCAGTAAGAGCAAGAACCTCTGATGACAATTTGGTACATTTATCCGTCAATTCATTAAGTTGTTTCAGAATAGTCTCACCACTTCGGTCTGTGTTACCTGACCTGAGAGGTGGATCATTGACATTGACATTTTGTACAATTGGAGTAGCCATCAATTCAATATTTGGATGTTCAAAACTAGCCTCAACACTTCGACCTGTGTTACCTGGTCCGAGAGGTGTATCATAGGCATTGACATTTTGAACTATATCATCCATCAATTCAGTAGTAGTTTCATGTCTGTCCTCATCACTTCGGGATGTGTTAACTTCCCTGAGAGGTGAATCTTGGGACAAAAACTCAGTCTCAACCCTAGGTTGAACATCTGAGCCCCCCATATTAGCCATTTGGCTGGGGTTACCATCAGTTGTATTAGGTTCTTGAGAACCTTCTACAATAGATGTTGCCATGGTCGAGGTCTTAGTTATGTTAGCACTGTCCTGTTCAACTGCTAAGTTGAAAACAGTAGTTCCAGCCTCTTCCATCATGGTACCTACATCACCTGTACCAGCCTCATCTGCATCCATACTGACATTAGTCTGAGGTGTCACAATGTCCTCTTGTTGTGAAGCCCTAGGTGATTGGGTATTTTGGGGTTCATTGGAAGATAATACATTCAAACTTGTAGATGAGGATGTGTGATGGGAAGCTGTGGGAGTTCCAGCCTCTTCATCCTCATTAACAGCAGCCACAATATTCAAAATATGTTAAGATAGGGGAGTGATGGCACCAGAAAAACCTTTCCCATTCTTCTTCAGAAAAGCAAACATTTTGATTGCCATTCTGCTACTTGGCTCAATATTTGTATGTTCCAAAGGTTCTTTTAGTTGATGGTTTATAATGAGCTGTAAAAACCTTGGATACAAATAAAACTGCTTCTTAACATACTTCTTCATACCTTCAAAAATCATGGATGAAAAATCAAACAGTTGTCCTGTGGCCAAACAAACTAAGGATGTGGCTTGAGGAGCACTAAGTTCATTCCATCCACCTACTTTAGGAAACAAGCAATGTTGAAGAGTATGCAAAAGAAACTTCCAATGTGAACAAAGAAGACCCTTATAAAAAGTTCCAGTAGACTCAGGTCTCTCATACCCAAGTTTCTCAAGCTCAGTCAAAATAACATCTGTGGTAAGATTAGGAGGTGTTGGAACACCTGATAGGCGAAGGCTTCTCTTAATAGATGTTTCACTAACTACAATACTCTCTCCATCCACACTACCTATCAACCTTTCCTCTCCGTCTAGTGTATCAAGCTTAACAGTTGACCAAAACTGGTGCATATGAGATTTACAGATAGGAGGATCAACTGTTAAAGCATACCTTAAGCGTAATGCACTGAGAAAATCCATTACTTCATGAAAACCTTCAGCAGCCGAAACCTTGCTAAGAAAAGCAATCTGATTGTGCTCATCAGGAAACTTTTGTCTAGCCATTATAATTTGGGGGTTTTGGATGTAATGAGATGAATTAGTGTTCTTGGGTGAGAATTTAATGAAATTTTGAGCAGTGAAAATGTAATGAGATCGAATTGGTGTTTGAGACCGTTTTGATCTAATTAGGGTTTAAGACGCGCCAAAATTTTCAATTTGACCCCTTTACTTTCAAACTCAGCAGCAGAGTTATGAAAAGTTTGACTAAAAGTCAACTTTCCCAAAATCGCCAAATTTAATCCCTTATTCAGAGTAAATACGATACCAACTCCTCATTAAAGTCTATAAATCCCTCAAACTCTTAGCAAATCCCCAATTTCACAAACCCTAACACAAAAACCAAAGAATCATGAGTACATCAAAAACTCCGATCATTGAAATTTCCTCTGATTCCTCTTCCGATACTTCACAAGGATGGGAAAATTATTTTCCCCCAATTTCATCGTCTGCACAACGCAAAGGCAAAGCTATTGTTGAAGAAGAAGTGTCTGACCCGCTTCCATCTACTCCATCTTCCTTTGAAGACTCCAGCTGTGATGAAGAAGCATCATGGCCAAAATCCATGACATATTATCAAGGTACTTGGGAAATAGATCCTCCTCATCATCCCTTGACTGTCGAGCTTCAGAGACAAATGGAGAAAGCTGTTGCCGCCTTTGGAAAGAGTGTCAATCCGCCTCATCCAAAGCCACGTACAGAGGAGCAGGAACTCCCTGTTCCAAAGAAGAAGCCAAAGAAGAGACAAGTTCCATCCACAAGTCAACAGCAGAGTCCATCTCCAAGACCAGTGATACTTGCACTTTCCTACAAGCAGGTGTCTGAACATATGGGTAGTAGAGGACCTCGCAGCAAAGTCATGCCTGACTTTGTTGGGAAGAGAAACGGAAAAGCTTGATTTGGGATAGGTTTGTTTAGGTTGTGAAATCTTGGGCCTTGTTTTCTTTTGAACTTCTTTTGAACAATGGATGTAAGGATGCTTTATTTTGTACTTTGCTTTTGTGATAAATGAACTTGAACTTTCCTTTCTTTACGTGATTGTGTACGCATGTATATCTGCAAAAGATTAGTAGAAAACCACAAACACAAGCAAGAATATCCCACAATAGCAGCAGAGTAGCATATCAGCAGACAACTAAACAGCAAACAATTTAAGAAACAGCAATTTTTGACTTAACAACAGCACAAATCCTTACAAAAGTTTACAAAAACATACAGAGATAAGATGTTTAAAGATTAAAGATTTATCATGCCAATACTAGCAAATAAAAATTGAAATCTACTTATATCAAAACTTTTTGTAAGTAGATCAGCAACATTATTGTCAGTATGTATTTTAACCACTTGAATTAACTTTTTCTCATAACAATCTCTAATAAAATGATGTCTTATCTCTATGTGTTTTTTTTTAGAATGAAAAACAGGATTCTTGATAATACACATTGTGCTGTTGTTGTCAATGAAAATTTTGGTGTTCATGAAATTGTACCCATAATCCAGCAGTTGGTTCTGAATCCAGAGCACTTGTCCACAGCAGCTAAAAGCAGCAACATATTCTGCTTCAGTTGTTGAATTAGCCACCACTGTTTGTTTCTTACATTGCCATGAGATTAGCCTATGACCAAGGTATTGACAGCCTCCAGTGGTTGACTTTTTATCCAAACTAGCTCCAGCATAGTCACTGTCTGAGTATGCTATCAAGTCAAAGGGTGAATTATTAGGATACCAAAGGCCCAATTTAGGTTGACCCTTTAGGTACCTAAAAATTCTTTTGACCACTTCCAAGTGTG
Organism: Artemisia tridentata subsp. tridentata; assembly: GCA_021014915.2. NCBI lineage: Eukaryota > Viridiplantae > Streptophyta > Magnoliopsida > Asterales > Asteraceae > Artemisia > Artemisia tridentata. The sequence goes on from CP139509.1 coordinate 85,864,008, forward strand.
AAACTTTTGGGGACACTTGAAATCTGGCACAAGCACACACAGAAAACATGATATCTGGCCTTGAAGCAGTCAGATACATCAATGAACCAATCATTGATCTATAAAGATGTACATCAACCTCTTCCCCATCTTCATCCTTGAGCAAAGGTTTGTTTTTATCCATTGGTGTCTTAGCTGCCTTCACATCATTGAAACCAAATTTCTTTAACATATCAGCCACATACTTGTCTTGGCTAATAAAAATCCCATCTGATTTCTGCTTAACTTGAAGCCCCAAAAAGAAAGTGAGTTCTCCCATAGAACTCATCTCAAACCTGTTGTGCATAAGCTTTTCAAATCCTTCACATAACACCTTATTTGTAGACCCAAAAATGATATCATCTACATAAACCTGAACAAGTAGAATATCCTTTTTGTCTTTCTATTAATGAACAATGTTTTATCAATGGTTCCTCTGCAAAAACCATTGTTCAACAAATACTTGGATAAGGTGTCATACCAAGCTCTAGGAGCTTGATGTAGTCCATACAGTGCCTTCTTCACCTTGTAAACCCTATCAGGATACTTAGGATCTTCAAAACCAGGTGGTTGCATCACATATACCTCTTCAGGAATCTTTCCATACAAGAAAGCACTTTTCACATCCATTTGATACACAGGAAAATTCTTGTATGAGGCATATGCTAAGAATAATCTGATAGCCTCAATTCTTGCAACTGGAGCAAATACCTCATCATAATCTATTCCTTCTTCCTGAGTGTATCCTTGAGCCACCAATCTAGCCTTGTTTCTAATAACAATGCCTCTTTCATCTCTTTTACATCTGAACACCCATTTAGTACCAATTGCTCTTTTTCCATTAGGCAAATCTACTAATGTCCAGACTACTTGAAGCTTGAACTGCAGTAACTCCTCTTGCATAGCTTCAACCCAACTTTCATCTTTCATAGCCTTGTGAATGGTTTTGGGTTCTTCTTGAGATAAGAAATAGGCAAACATACAATTTTGTAAATCCTTGTGGCTATTCCTCTTTTTAAGAGTTTGAGCAAACAATCCCTGATCAAGCAAATCACTCAAACCTTTTGATTTACTTCTGGTCTGTACAGCAGAGTGAACATCACCAATAATCTGCTCCATGGGATGATTCTTGTGGATTCTGGTTGTTGGAGTGGGACTAACAAGTATATCAGTCTCCAAATTGGATAAATCAGCTTCAGCACCAAAAACACCAACAATTTTATCATCAGTGTCCACATACACTTCTTCTAATTCAGGCATCTCTTCAGAAGAATCATCATAAGAATCACCATCTTTATCAGCAGTAGAGTCCTTGGACACAGCAGCAGAGTTACCAGGCTTAACAACAGAGTATTTTGGCCTAACAGTAGAGTGTTTTGGCCTATCAGCAGAGTGTTTTGGCCTGGCAGCAGAGTTAAGAGAACTGCTGCTATGTTTAATCCCTTGGATTCCATCAATTTGTGACTCTTCATCTCTTTCCATATCATCATTCTTGTCATCATGAGAAGGTTCATCATCACCTTCTGCATTAACCTTTGGTACTTCCTTATGAACAGCATCATCATCTGAACTCTTTCTCTCTTTATCTGTTGGAGTGAAGTACTGATCAAACTTCCACTTTTCAATCAAAACAAACTCCTCTGCAGATCCATCCTTCTTTGCTTGTGTACCTGCATTGGGGTTAGTTTGTGTACCTGCAGACATGTTAGTAGTACCTGCAATGACTGGTTGATAATTCATACTTTTGGTTAAAGAATCAATATCAAACATCCATTCAGGACCTTTTCCATCAACATTAGGTGTGGTTTCTCTAATTTTAACATGTAAATTTTCCACCACATGCCCAGTCCTTTGATTGAAGACCCTAAAAGCCTTACTTTCAGTGGAGTATCCAACAAAGTAACCTATGTCTGCTTTCTCACTAAACTTGCCTAAGTGGTCAATGGTGTTTAAGATAGTGACAGGACACCCAAATGGTCTAAAGAAATCTATCAGTGGTTTCCTACCATGCAATAACTCATAAGGGGTCTTGTTGTGAGGCTTAACTATCTTACTTCTATTTTGCACATAACAAGCAGTGTTGACTGCTTCAGCCCAAAAGATAGTGGGTAACTTAGACTCTGACAACATTGTCCTAGCAGCCTCAATTAATGTTCTATTTCTCCTCTCAGCAACACCATTTTGCTGAGGAGTTCTAGCCACACTAAATTATCTAGTTATACCCTTTTCCTCACAGAACTGATTCATTACATGATTCTTAAACTCAGTTCCATTGTCACATCTGATGATCTTAACCTTGTGATTAAATAGGTTTTCTATCCTTGTAATAAAAGCCTTAAGAATGCCAGGAGTCTCATCCTTAGTAGCTAAGAAGAATACCCAAGTAAATCTACTAAAATCATCAGTGACCACTAAGCCATACATCTTTTTATTCAAACTTTTCACATATGTAGGTCCAAATAGGTCCATATGTAACATAAACAAGGGTTCAGTAATAGAATTCACCAATTTGGACTTACAAGATGCTCTATGTTGCTTTCCCATCTTACAAGCAACACATACTTCAGGGTTTTCAAAAACCTTTGAAGGTAATCCTCTGACCAAGTTCCCTTTCACCAACTTGTTGATGGCCTTGTAGTTCAAATGGCCAAGCCTTCTATGCCAAAGTTTGGATTCATCAATAGTGGCTTTGGCAAACAGACAAGTTAAATCTCTTTTGGGAATAATGTTCTTTATGTCCACACTGTATATGTTGTCATTTCTAGGGACTTTAAAAAGTACTAATTTATCATCATGTATCTTATAATCAGGAGATAAGACAAGACATTCAGTGTCTGTAAAAAGAACAAAATTCTTTCTGTCACACATTTGTGAGACACTAAAAAGATTGAACTTTAGTCCATTCACTAAATACACTTTCTCAAAATCCAATTTTCCAGTTCTGATGATGCCTTTTCCAATGATTTTTCCTCCTTTAGGATCATTCCCAAAGGCAACATATCCACCATCCAAAGCTTCAAAGTTTTCCAAATTGCTTTGGTCTCCAGTCATATGAGAAGAGCATCCACTATCAAAAATGCATTTATCTTTTAGCTCATTTTGTAGATTGCCCTGCACAAAAAGTAAGAGAATTAGTTTCTCTTTGGGACCCAAGCCATTACTGACTTGGATCTGCCTTGTGCATCAAAGTAGTCAAATTTCTTCAACTGCATTGGTGCACTGCTGTGTCTGAGAACATGATCTATAACTTTAACTTTAGGTTTCCAGACCCAGCAAGCTGAGGCCTTAACAGCATAAAAATGGTTGCCCACAACAGTATCAGTAACAACTTTTGGCAAAACAGCAGAGTCTGCCTTAGCAGCAGAATCAACTATGTCCTTCTTTATGGGCCCTTTTGGTGCAATAGGTGAGATAACTCTAGAAGCACCATCTCTCATCAAAACTTCTTTGGGAACCATGTTTCTTTTGGGGTGAGGGTGAGTCTTTCTAGCAAAATTTCTATGGTTCACCCTTGTGTATTGGTTCCAAACCGGTTTTTGATAGTAGTAGCACTCATCTTGCAGATGTTCAAAACTACCACAACCATAACATGCCTTTTTAAGTAATTGAAAATCAGTACCTAATCTTTGTGAAACTAGGTTGTTCCAATTTCTCTGGTTTCCTCTAGGCAAGTTATTGGTTTTCTTAGGATATACTCTAGGTGTGTTTTCATACTCAGCCATCTTCCTAGAGATACCTTTACCTAGCTTAGGCTTAACAAACTCAACCTTTTTAGCCTTAGGTACTTTTGATTCAACAACAGCAGGAATTTCTTCCTTTTTGTTCTTAGGGGTTGAATCAGATTCCACTACTTCATCATCACTGTCAGACTCCCAATCTTCAATAAGGGGTGCATCAGACCACTTTTTCTCAACCTTAGGTGATTCTATTTTAGTTTCACTAGTTTTACCTACAGGTTTGGCCTCATACTCAGGTATGAACGATAATGTCCTAGTAGGAGGGGCATTGGCACTAAGTTTCTTAGGTGGAGCAACAACATTATATCCTAGACCATTGCCTGAGTCTGCAAAGTGCCTTCCTATTGGTTTACTGAGAATGTTAGTGGTAAATTGTTGTTTTTCCACCCTAACAATATGTTTTTCAGTCTCACTTATAGCTGAATCTTTAGCCTGTTCAGCCTCTTCTACTTTCCCCATAAGAACCTTAATCTCACAATCTTTCTTAATAAGCTCAATTTCTAGACTAGTGATCTTATCAAGATATTCAATTTCAGCCTTTTTATAAAATTCAAGCTTCTCTTCTAAATTCTTTAAACCATATTCATAACTTAGATTGTCTAACTTAAGTTTTTCATTTTCCATTTTAAGGTTTCCATTGCTAGACTTAAGTATCTCTATTGTATCAGAACATGATTTAAAAGAACAAGATGATTCATTGGATACCTCAGAGTCTGATCCAGAGGAAGAGTAGGCCATGAGAGCAAAATGTTGTACTTGAGGTTCCTCTTCAGCTACCAATGCACAATTTAGACCATCTTCAGCATGATCACTCCAGTCATACTCTCCTAACCCATCACATGATACCATAGCAGTAGTAGGATTTGGCTCTTCATCAGTAGACTTCTTGACATTCTCATTGTTTCTTTTTGGTGCTCTGCATTCTCTTGCAAAGTGTCCCTTCTTATGACAGTTAAAACATTCAGCCTTTGATTTGTCAGATCCCACATTCTTGTTTCTTCTGAACTTCATTTCTTTACCAGTTCTTTTAAGAAACCTTCTTGCCCTCATAGTTAGCATTGCAAACTGCCATTGCATATCAACCTCTTCAACATCATCAGGATCAAGTTCATCCAGATCTTGAGGCATAACTGAAGTACTTGTAGTAAGTTCAGCTAAATAAGCACAAATAGCAGCATCACTGATGGTGTTGGTATTTGTAGAGTCAGGAGCAGAGACATGTGAACCAGCAGCAGGAATGAAAGTGCCAGCAGCAGAGTGCTTTTCTTGATGACTGCCAGAATTCTTGTTGCTTGAGGAAACAAAAGCAAGATTGTTTGTGGTAGAAGATGAACTTGACAATCCCTTGACTTCAGATTCATATACTTTCAAGTTGTTATACAGATCATCCAATGTCATCTTCTCAAAATCTTCCTTGTGCCTCCAAATCACTGTGTGAGTGTTCCATTCAGAAGATAAACTTCTCAGAAATTTTAGATTGATATCTTCTTGAGATACATCAATCTTCAATAGAGCCATCTGACTGGTCAGCTTATGAAGTCGATCATAAGTTCCCTCAATATTCTCAGAACTCAAAGCAGTAAAAGTTTCAAACTGATGCTTCAGTAGATTCTTTCTTGATTTCTTGGTAGCTTCATTCCCACCAAATCGAAGTTCAATAGCTTCCCATAAATCCTTAGCAGACTCAATATGATTAAAACTTAGCTGATAATCATTTGGTATTCCCATCATGAGAATACTGTGAGCCTTGACCTCCAATCTTCTCTGTGCTTTCTCCTCACTTGTCTTGAGAGTCAAGACTGATCCAGTAGCAGTCTTGGCTGGCTGACTGTCGCCATGTAGAACAACTTCCCAAAGTGAGTAATCAACCATTCTCATGTACTGTTGAATTCTTATCTTCCAGATCTCGTATTCTCCAGTCTTGAGCATGGGGACTCTTGATGCAGTAACCATGTGTGTAGAATCAGATTCCATTGCTTACTTTGATGATTAACAGATCTTGTATTCAGCAATTCTTCTTGGTACCAGTTTCTAGATCACAAGCTCTGATACCACTTGTTGATCCCAGTTGAGCTTCACGATCTTATTAAATACTTTAGATATAAACCTAAAGCAATCGATATAGAAACTGATCTTGAGTTGAACATCAAATATTATGCGGAACTTAATATTTGATCTTAAGAAGAATTAAAACACAAACGAATTCTCAAACAACACTTCAATATATTAATACGATTGCTCGATAGCAATAGGGTTACAAGAAACCTTGAAGTGTAAAACAATAATGATACGTACGAAAAACCTAACCCTAGATCCTCCTTTTATAGACTAAAGAGTCTAGTTGGTTACAAAACTTTCTATACACGAAAAATATCTTTACGTATCTTTTCTATACTTATCCTTAACATACTATACATATCCAATAAGCAGCAGCATAATCTTCCTAGCAGCAGAGTCTTCGTAGCTAGCAGCAGAGTTATACTATGCTTATTATCCCAATCCAGCAGAGTTACAAAACAACAGAGTTATAGTCTAATCAGCAGAGTTACTTAACTGATCAGCAGAGTAACACTTAGTGTATTTCACGAACAGCAGCATCTTTAGACCCAACACAATCAGTGAGCCTGAATCAAAATCAACTCCTCCACTCCCTCCACTAAATACCCTTCAGGGTGCTGCACCAAGCTCAGACCTCCCACCATTGGTCTACTCCCCACACTCTCCAAAGGAGAGATCAGGAAAAGGTAGAATCCTCCTGAGAAGACCACCCCTTGAAGTCTCAGTAAATACTGATGACTCATCAACTTCAGTCCCTTCTGAAGTAGCAACCCAAAGTCCTGATCCAAGAATTGATCAGTTGACTGAAATGGTCAGGAAGCTAAGTGAGAAGATTGTATCTTCTGAAAAACCTTCTCAATTAAAGAAGGAACAAAAACTAGCCTCCTCAAAGACTAAACCCAAACCAGCCAAACCCCTGAAAAAGTGTGAACTGTGCAACTATACAAATCATCTCACTGATGACTGCTATAGAGTCCTTTACTGCATGATTTGCAAAAAGGAAGATCACAGGACCTCTGATCATAAAAAATGCTCAGTCATGTCAAACTTTTCAGGACTTAAGGCTCAGTGCCTGAACTACCCTTCTGATTCTAAGCAGAAACAGAAGCAAAAGGCCAAGCCTTTTCCACCTTGCCCATTGTGTGGATTCAATGATCATCATCCTGAGGATTGTCAAAATGACAAACACTGTGAATCTAGTGGAAGTATCACTCAAAAATTCTCTGGAAAACAGAGGGTCATTCAGTTAAAAAGAGGAATGAAACAATCCTCTCAGACTACTGAGGCTACCCCTGAAATTAAATGCAAAACATGTGGTAGCTCAGTCCACTCAACCACTGACCATGAATCAATTAATACTTTCATAAAGACCTACAAAACCAAACCCTCCATGAAATGGAGTCCTAGAAAGAACTTACCTAGTTTACTATTTGAGCAGAAGAATGCCAGGGATCCTATTTGGCATCTAGATAGTGGATGTTCAAGGAGCGACTGGTGTTTAAGGAGTGTCTGCACAAATATGTGGAAGAACCAGGACCCAAAGTGATATTTGCAGATAATACAACATGTCTCACTGAGGGTTATGGTTCAGTAAACTGCAATGGTATTGTCTTTACTAGGATAGCTTATGTAAATGGTCTTAAGTACAATCTGATAAGTGTCAGTCAACTATGTGATGCAAAATACATAGTTCAGTTTGATGATAAACAAGGAACCATCTTCAATGCAAATAAGGAAATTGTCCTCATTGCACCAAGAAGACAAGATGTTTATGTATTAGACATGTCCAGTCTAACTCAGGATGGAACTTGTCTCTTTGCTAAGGCCACTGATACTCTCAACTGGCTTTGGCATAAGAGACTCACCCACCTGAACTTTAAAAACATAAACAATCTTGTAAAACAAAACAAGGTCCTTGGCTTACCATCACTTGTGTTTTCAAAGGATAAACCATGCTCAGCTTGTGAAAAAAGTAAACATCACAGAGCATCCTTTAAAACCAAAACCAACTTTTCCATCAGGAACTGCCTACATCTTCTCCATATGGATCTATTTGGACCTATCAGTCCAAGATCTACTAACCATGAGAAGTATACTCTGGTCATAGTGGATGAATACTCTAGATACACTTGGGTATTCTTTCTGATCAAAAAGAGTCAGGCAGCTGAAACAATCATGTCCTTTGTCAGGAACAATGAAAATCAAAATGACATCAAGGTCAAACAGATTAGAACTGACAATGGGACTGAGTTCAAAAATTATGAACTTGAATGTTTCTGTGATGAGAAAGGTATTTCCCAAAACTTTTCCTCTCCATACACACCTGAACAAAATGGTGTTGCTGAAAGGAAAAATAGAACACTCATTGAAGCTGCTAGGACAATGCTATGTGGATCAGTCCTTTCCAACCATTTTTGGACTGATGCAGTCAAAACTGCCTGTTATACACAAAACAGATCCATCATTGTCAAGAGACATGGGAAAACCCCATATGAGTTATTCAAAGGAAGAATCCCTGACATCAGCTACTTTCATGTCTTTGGGTGTCCTGTGTTTATTCATAATCACAAGGATCACTTAGGAAAATTTGATGCAAAAGCTGATGATGGATACTTCCTGGGATACTCACTTGTCTCAAAAGCCTTCAGAGTGTTCAACACAAGGAGACAGCAGACTGAGGAAACATTTCATGTTACCTTTGATGAGAGCACTGATGCAATCATGTTCTCAACTGCCTCAGTAGAAGAGATAGGAATTGATAATTCTTCAAGATATCCTCCTGATGAATATCTTCCTGAAAACAATCCTTCTACTCAGTATCAAGATGATGCTAACCTCTCCTATTACATAATCCCTCACAACCTACCTAACCCAACCATCACTGAGTTTGTTGAGACACATGCAAACACTGAAGAAATTAATCAGACTGTTCAAAATGCTCAAGAACCAAACAATCTCAGTGATCTGGTAGACACTCAAGATCCAATCAATGATCATGTGTCTACTCCAGAACCAACCCCTCTACCCAATCAGGCCTCCACAAGTTCAAATCAGTATCCAGGACCTCAAGAAAGTTGGACTAGGTCTCAGGACATTGAACTTGTCAATATTATTGGAGAGCCTACTGATGGCATGCTCACCAGGAGCATGGCTGCTAGTCTAAGAGCAGCCTCAGCCAATGAATGCCTATTTGTGGATTTCATTTCCACAATTGAACCCAAAAGTGTTAAAGAAGCACTTACACATCCAAGTTGGGTTCAGGCCATGCATGATGAACTGAAACAATTTGACAGAAACAAGGTAATGACCTTGGTCAAATGTCCTGAGAATGTCTCAGTCATTGGCATGAAATGGGTATTCAAAAACAAAACTGATGAAAATGGCATAGTCATTAAAAACAAAGCTAGACTTGTAGCCAAAGGCTATAATCAACAAGAAGGCATTGACTATGAAGAAACATTTGCACCAGTAGCAAGGATGGAAGCCATCAGGATCTTCCTTGCTTTTGCTACATACATGAACTTCAGAGTATACCAAATGGATGTTAAAAGTGCATTCTTAAATGGTTCACTGAAAGAAGAAGTTTATGTTCAGCAACCTCCTGGATTTGAAAGCCATGAGTCTCCTGATCATGTCTGTAAGCTTAACAAAGCCCTTTATGGACTAAAGCAAGCTCCCAGGGCATGGTATGAGACTCTCTCAGCCTTCTTAATCCAAAACAAATTTGTCAAAGGCAAGATAGACAATACATTGTTTATCTATAAGACAAATAATGATGTCATACTAGTACAATTGTATGTTGATGACATCATCTTTGGCTCAACAAGTTTCAAACTATGCAAACAATTTGAAAAACTAATGGCAAAGAAGTTTGAAATGAGCATGATGGGGGAACTGACATACTTTCTTGGTCTACAGATCAAGCAGACTGATAGAGGAACCACTATCAGTCAAGAGAAGTATGTAAAGAATCTACTGAAGAAGTATGATCTCAGTGATTGTGCCTCAGTCAAAACTCCCATGGTCCCCCCCCAAACAACCTTGGTCCTGATCTCACTGGTAAACGAGTAAATCAAACTCTCTTTAGAGGAATGATAGGATCACTGATGTATCTACTTGCATCAAGGCCTGATATCTAATTCTCAGTATGTCTATGTGCCAGATATCAATCTGACCTAAGAGAATCTCATATCACTGCTGTGAAAAGGATATTCAGGTACCTGAAAGGCACTCCTAACCTTGGATTATACTATCCAAAATGCTCAGGACTTGATCTTAAAGGATACTCAGACTCTGACTATGCTGGATGCAACATGGACAGAAAAAGCACCTCAGGCTCTTGCCGAATACTTGGTGGAAAACTAGTCTGTTGGAGTGCTAAGAAGCAACAATCAGTTGCCTTGTCCTCAGCTGATGCTGAATATGTTGCAGCAGCTAGTTGTTGTACAAATGTACTCTGGATGAAAAGTCAACTCAGTGACTATGGAATTCAGTATAAGATGGTACCCATCTTTTCTGATAACACAAGTGCAATTGCAATCTCAAACAACCTTGTTCTTCATCAAAGAACAAAACACATTGATATCAGATATCATTTCATCAGGGACCATGTCATGAATGGTGACATTGAATTACACTTCATCCCTACTGAATATCAGTTGGCTGATATCTTCACCAAACCTTTGGATGAACCAACTTTCACAAGGCTGAAAGCTGAATTAAGAATGTTGGATATAGAGAATCAGTCCACTGATTGAATCCTTCCAACTGAAGTATAAATTCTTAAAACCTCAGGTCCCTGACTCAATGTGTACATCACTGAAAACATCTCACTGAATCTTCAACCTCAGGAACTAAATCCAAGTTCCTGAAATCTTGAGGGTTCAGGAACTAAACCCAAGTTCCTGAATCCTTGTTGCTCAGGAATCATTCCATATTCCTGAATCATCAGTGACTAATCCCAAGTCCCTGAAAAACCAATCACTGAATGAAGTGTCATTCAGGGCCCTGAAAAGGACATTAAATACTAACTTAAATGCTCTAAGTATCTAGTTAGTAAATGTCCGAGGTTGGTAACTGAACTCATATTTAATTTAAGAATATTTGTTCTTTTTTGCCTTTCTGGCTTCTACCTCTGGGCCACCACATTCCCACTTGGCATTAAATGCCTCTCCAATCACATTACAAATATGTGATGACTCATCTCTGCAAATTACACTTTTGCAGAACTGCTCAACTGTTCACCTCGACTGTTGCGCCAAACCAGGAAAGTGGAGTGTTGGCATTAAATGCGGATCCCAAAACATATTATTCAAAACAATTTTCAATAATTCTTTTTGAATAAATTAAGATCGCTCAAATGTCTAAAATACCCCCAACCATTCCACTTCCCTATAAATACCCATCCAAAAGAATTCACACACACGTTTTTTTTTTAAATTATAAGCAAACTCTGCCCTTTTTCTCTCTCAAAACAAATTGTGTGTGTGTTCTTAGCATTTAGAAACATCCGACCATTTTTTCGACCAAAACCAGATCATAAAATGGCTTCCTCTAATGCTGTAACCATCACCCCCAATGTGAACTTCACAATGGAGGGCGTGGACCTGACCAAAAACAATGTGGTTGGAAATTTCCACTATCCTCAGCAATATGAGGGTTACAAGGATGTAGTTAAGTATTTACAAAACTGCTTCCTTGCCACAGCTTTTACAACTACCCCAGAAGTCATTTATAATGACTATCTCAGGGAGTTTTGGTGTACCGCAACGGCTACTAGCCCTAAGGACACCAAAGAGTCGATCATCACTTTCACTGTGATGAATGGGACTAGGACTCTCTCCCTGAACTACAAGACCTTCATCATGGCCACAGGTCTTAACTTTGTTGAGAACTTTGAGGCAAACCCTACTGATCAGGAAATAAAAGCTGAAATGCTTTTCCTAGGGCCTCATGATGTTAGGCGTCCTACCGAGTCTCCTGAAGCCTTGCTGGCAAAGGCTCCAATAGTGAAGACATGGTTTCACCCTGTCTGGAGACTTATGATGACATTCGTCATTCAGGTACTCGGAGGAAACAAATCCTCCATTGAGCAATTGAACTCATCACAACAATTGATGATGTTCAGTCTCTTGGAGGGTAGAAAAATTGATATCGGAGGAATAATCTTCCGTGACCTCGTGTCAAAGCTCTCAGGGAAACATAGGCAAAGACACATGTCTTATCCTAGGTTCATTTCCTGTGTGCTTCAGGACCTCCTTGGCTCTGACTACTTAAGGTCTGACGTAGAAGGCTTAAAACCTGACGTTCTTCATAAGACTAACTTTAGTAGTGACATTACTGAGGTACAACCAGTCGCCCTGACCACCTACATGTTAATGGTGATTCAGGGTGAAAATGTATGCTCACCAGTTCCTTCACCAACCAAGAAGGTGAAGAAGACCAAAGGGAAAGGGGGACAGTCCAGTAAGGTGGTTAGACCTAAACCACTCGTCACTGAGACTGTTGCCTCAGGCACTAAGAAAGTTGTTGTGACCTTGACCTCTAAGACTCCCACAAAAGAGACCACATTGGCCACAAAACAACCGCCAACGGAGGGTGCTGGACAATCATCCTCAGTGTCCTCGGGCAAACCCTTTCTGAATGTCCCTACTGACAAAAACAAGTCAGGTGGGTCAGGAGCATCCACCCACTCACATCCCAATGAAGGCACTGATAAATCACAACCAGAGCCTGAGGGAGTTCAGGGTTCTATATCCTCGGTGGAGCAGTACTACTCCACTGAGAAGGGGACCCATACCCATTCACATCCCGTTAACGTCTCTAAGTAATCACACTTACAGTCTCAGGGAGTTCAGGCCTCTAAATCCCCAAAAGGACGGCACAATCCTGATGGGAAGGGAGGCCATCAACACTCACCAATAGTACCTAGTGATTCTACTGAAAAACACCCGTCAGTAGATGAAGGTGCTCAGGGGGACAAAGACTTAGGGGGAAACAAACCACCCGCTGATACGGAACCCATCACCTCTTCAGGCGGTCCAAGTCACTTGGGAACTGATCCTAACAGTCAGGCTGGGAAAACCCCCCCAGTTATTATGGCTAGTTAGGATGGTAAAACCTCACCAGTTATTATGGCTAAAGGATCAGGATCTGGCCACAACAAAAGTGAGCCCTCTTTTGAGGGGGAGCTGGATTCCCTGAAGGCTCCTTCTCTGGCTGACTATGAAAATTTGTTGGCTGATGAGTCAGAGGAGGAGACGGATTTCGATTTTGGTGAGGATGAACCACTTCCTGCTGTTGAGGAGGAAATGGAGGGTCAAATTAACTCTCCTCCGCAGTCTAAGCAATAACTCTCTTCTCCTCATCCTGAGGATCAACAACCCAGTTCACCATCATCTTCATTAGGTGCCTCAGCCACCCCTGAGTGGTTAACCAAGTATGATAATGTTCATCCGCCTTCTGAAAGAAGTATGGCCAAATTCCTTCGCCAAGCCAACGAAGGTCTTTACAATGCTCTTACTGATGAACTAACGGATCAGTATACTGAAGCGGCAGCCTCCTATGCTGACTTCAGGGCCTCTGTGGAAGAATCTCAGGACAAGATTCTTCAGGCTTCCAGGCTCGCTGACAAACAACTTGGAGAACTAACCAAAACCTTTGATGAGACAGCCACTGGTCAGCATCAAGACCTTGCAAACCTCCTCAAGGCCGTTGAATCAGTACAAGAACAACTTTCTGATGATCCCACACTGATTAAATCAATGAAAGACCATATGGCCACTCAGACGACTGCCTCCACCAACCTGACTGAGCTTCTTAAGCTCTTTCAGGAGGTAGATCTCAAAGGTCTCAGGGAAAAGCAGGATTCCATTCTTCAGGCTACTATGGAATCCAAGGGGCACCTCAACAAGCTTTCCTCAGCCATTGATCAACTCTCACAAATACATAATGAGCTGATCAACCACTACACCAACCGTGTCACTGAACTCTCTACCACCCAACAAGTCATGGCTACCGAACTCAGTTCCATGAAGAATGATGCCTCTGAGACAAAGTCCATGGTCTCTGATATCCTATCACTTCTTCAGGCCTCTCATGTGCCACCACCTCCTCAGTCAGCAGGTCTTTCCACTGAAGTTCCTACACCTGCTGAGGGGGAGAAAAATGATGAAATCCCTGATCCTTCCTCTGCCTTGGTAACTGTTCCAAACCCTGATGCATCCACCAGTTAACCTCCTCTCACTGACAAAGGGAAGGGTATTATGACTGAAACCTCTCCTCCTGAACCACACTTAGTCAAGGCTTCAAACATAAGACAGCCAGATCCTGAAGCACCGTCTTTTGTTGACTTAGAAGATGGGAGAAGAGTCTATGGGACTCAGGAGGAACTTGCTCAGATCTTACATCAGGAAGATCTCAGGAAAGCACAAGACCTCACCACATCTGCTATCTATGAGGTCGCCAAGGAAGAAATAAAGGAGTCTGAGAAAGAGATTCAGGGAGATGAGTTCATCAGGCTTCAAGCCCAACTTCTTCAGAAACACAACATGGAAGCCAAACTGAAGCAAGAAAAGAGGCAAAGGGCATATGAGAGGTATGTATGGCACATGACCAAAACCAAAGGTGAAGGAAAAATCACTGACATCACCATTCACCCCACCAGACCTCTGAGCTTAACAATCCATAGAGGTCCAAGAAAGTCTGAACATCTTCCAACAATCAAGTTTTCAGACTATGGGTTAAGAGAATGGGATATGATGATGCCCATCCTAAGGAAGAAAACCACAAGCAAGAATGCCCCAATCATCATCAAGTCACTGAGTGCCAAGTATGAGGAACTCGCAAAAGTGGCAAAGAGTCTTGGCATTGACCATGATGAGGCACTTGCTTCTCAGGGACTAACTATCCCTGAATTTACTCAGAAGGTTGGAAAGAAAAGGAAAGCTGTAGCTATGGAGCCTGAACAATACATAGCTGCACTTCACTGCAACAGAATTCCTCCTCAGGGAGTCAAGTTCTGTCCTAACCTAGTCATCAAAGAACCTGAGTATGGTATCTTCTTCGTGGATGAATTCGGCCAGGAAGCCTTTCAGAGAGTTTCGGACATTGACAAAGTGGAAACGACAACACTCCTAGCCTACAAACTAATGGCACTTAATATCAGGGGCTTTAATAATGAGGAGTTTGTCAGGCTGATGGATCAGTTGATGAAGGAGCGACCTGACAAAGAAGTGTTAGTGTCGAAGAAGGCAAAGCTTGAACTAATGGGTCTCCGTCAGGAACCTTAAGTATTTTGTACTTAGCTTGTTAGGACTTGTAATGATATCAATAAGATGATGTTTTTATTATTTCAGTGTCCTTATTTACATTCTAGTACATTCAGTATGAGTAGAAGTCATTAGCTCACTCATAACTGATCAAAACACTTAGGAATAATTTATATCCAAATAGGGGGAGATTGTTGGGTCATGAAAAACCCAAGAATACTTAAAACATGATTTGGACACAAATTAACTAAGTGTTAACTTAAACCGAGAACAATTCAAGTCACTGAGAGAACAGCCTCTCAGTGAGTCATCTTCAGGATGCTTAAGGCGAATTCAAGAAGAAGGATTCACTACACAGGAAGGCGGTACTCCCTGAAGTAGCACTTAAGCCAAAGAAGAAGATGATGGTTCAGTGAGTGTTGGACAAGAACTCACTGAACCCCAGTCTCCTCAACAACAATGAAGTAATTATGAATGATAACTGAGAAGCGTGTCCTGAAGAACTAAGTGCCTGAGAAGAAAGGCAGAAATATCTAGGAAGGATTTAAGATAAGATCAAATCTTATCTTGTCAGGAAGAAATCCTTCCTAAGACGGCTTAAAGTCTTGGAGTGTCAGACCAACCACTTCTAAAGACTTAATAAGCCATTTCTATTGGTTCTTGGAAATGACAATTACTGTTGTAATTGTCAGACACGCTTGCTCAACAGCTTGCTCAACAACTTGTAATATTTTAATTACTTTTACTCAGATTACTTGTGTATAAATAGATTGAGAAGGAGAGAAGTTGTGTGTGTTTTGTACAATTAAAGCTTAGACTTTTGCAAAACAACTTCTCTCCTACAAAGAGTAACGCATTGATGAAGCGAAAAGTGTACCGCTTTTAGGGGGTCATTTAAGCCCTAAATCGTATTTATTTGATCAAATATTGCCCTAAATCGTTCCTTTTGTCATTTTAGGTACTTTGGAGAAGAAATCTGGAAAAGGAAGCATTTTGGACGTTTTTGGAGCATAAAAGTGAAGAAAACGACAAAGTCTCCAAAGCTGCTGGAAAAGTACACGTGACGGCGTCAAGGATTGCTCCTGACGGCGTCACGGCTTGGCAAAAGAGGTGGATATGACAAATACACGTGACGCGCCAGAAAGTTTTACAATGGAAGTCTGACGGCGTCACCCTTTAAGGTGATCAAGGCCGTCACGGTTTAAGTTAAAGAGAGACGGCGTCAAGCACAATTGTGACGGCTTCAACCCTTGACGCGCCAGAGTGGATTTTGGAGGATTAAAGAGGGACGGCGTCAGGAAGACCATCCGGGAACCCTAGCCGCGGCGAGGTGACGGCGTCACCTCCTACAACGTGACGCCGTCAGCCCCTAAATTCTATATATAGTTTTGCAATTTTTAGTCATTAGTGTACAACTTTGTGAGGAGAAACCCTAAGACGAATTTTCTGCCATTTTTAAGGGTTTTATACCCTTGGATCTCCCATGTTTAATTGAAGATAAGTAATCAATTAATCATTCAATATGTCTATGTGTTGTTTGATTATATCTTGTTCTTGTCTTTTGATTAACATGTTAGGCTAGATTTATCTTGTGTTTGCTTAGATCTAATGAAACCTAACTATTGATTATTGGTTGTTGGTGTGTTATTAATTGTATTGGATGATTGTTTATCGATGTTAGGCTTAAGAAAACTGGCTAACCTCCTATACGGTAACTTGCTTGAACGTCTTAAGAAACATGAACCAATGCGTACTAAGGTTTTTATGGTTGTATTTAATGCATGAGCGAATTCTAGTGATCCCATGTTAGGAGCTTCTTAGCCGGCTCGACATAGGAGTGAAGTAGGAGCTTATAGAGTTGGGGAAGTACGTACGCCACCCCACGATTGGTATTAAGGAATACACCCGTCATCCACGCAATTAATACACACTAATCAACCGGTAAAAGATAGTTAGGGAGTAAGGAAATCTAAGTAAACACATTTCTCTCCATATAAGTTCCACAACCTTTTCATTTTCAGTTATTTTATTTTATTTGCAATTGTAGTTATTTGGGTTAGTTGACTAGCAACTAATTCCGCCCACTCCTTCAAACCCGAGATTTTACTTGCTTTCATAAAAAATATAAAAATACAAAAAGAATCTTCCCTCACCCTTAGACCTATTAGAATAGTTTTTCAATCATAACGACACTATTCCCCTAGAGAACGATCAATCCCCCGGTACTTGCCACTACACTATACTACATCGGTCAGGTACACTGCCTGGTGGGGATTGCAAGCCTCTTGAGATCCCTCGAGAGGTAAAACCTGTTGTAAGGTCGCAAAACCACGCATCAAGTTTTTGGCGCCGATGCCAGGGAATAGTTATTGTTTAGGTTGAATTTTTATTTTATTAGGTCTACTCACTAGATTCCTTTCTAGTGAGATCTTTATTTTTATTTTTCTAGGTTTTTCTTTAGTCTATCTTTTTTCTTCGTTTCTTTGTTCGTAACCATTACCATCCGACATCATGGAAGGTGGTAATATCCTTGATCCCAACAACCCACCACCACAACAACACCCACCTCCTAGAGCCCGTACCTTAGGAGACTACTCCCGTCCTAGCCACCATGGCTATCGAAACACCATTGAGCTCACTCAAGGAGCCAATGTCACTCCCTTGCGATCCGACACCATCCGGTTGGTGCAAAGCGGATGCGCAATCCATGGACTTCGTTCCGAAGATCCTAATCAACATCTCAAGGACTTTCTCAAAATCGTTGATTCCATAGACCTTGATGTTGCCACTCGAGAGACGACCCGACTACGTCTCTTTCAATTCTCTCTGCGGGACCAAGCTAGTCAATGGCTAGAGCGTCTACCCGCAGGATCCATCACCTCTTGGGATGATCTCACCACTCGTTTCCTTGCTCAGTTTTTCCCACCAGGAAGAACTACCAAGCTAAGGAATGATATCTTGATGTTCCAACAACGTCAAGGCGAAACCCTCTACGAGGCATGGACACGATTCAAGGACTTACTCCAAAAAGTCCCTCACCATGGCATAGAACTTTGGCTCCAAGTCCAAATCTTCTATGACCATATCAATCTCTCCACGAGGCAAACCATTGACCAATCGGCCGGTGGTAAGCTACGTGATCTAAGTGCGGAACAATCATGGGCTCTCCTGGAAGATCTTGCTCTTTATGACAACGAAAGTT
The DNA here is from genome assembly GCA_021014915.2 of Artemisia tridentata subsp. tridentata. Classification (NCBI taxonomy): domain Eukaryota; kingdom Viridiplantae; phylum Streptophyta; class Magnoliopsida; order Asterales; family Asteraceae; genus Artemisia; species Artemisia tridentata. The sequence goes on from CP139509.1 coordinate 85,882,292, forward strand.
GGAATGATCCCCGTGATTTGAATAAAACGGTCAAGGCAATATCTTTGCCTTCGAACAATTCAAGCACTTCCGACCGTAGGATCATAGAACTTGAAGACCAAGTCAAGTTTCTTATGAAATCCTACGAGGCTCCTAAACCTTCAAGCCAAGTGAACAAAATCACTTCTTCATGTGAATTATGTAGTGGTCCCCACGACACTCGTGATTGCGTGGAACTCCCCGAACAAGCTTTTGCGGACTACGCATCCTCGCGTACCGACGGAGCGGGAGACAAGTGGTACACTTTCAAACCCGAGCCAAACCCCTACGGTGATTCATACAACCCCTCATGAAAAAATCACCCAAACCTTAGGTGGAAACAAAACCAAAACGCACAACAAACCAATTCTTCCAACCCACCTAATCGTTTCCAATCAAGCGGTTCCAACTCGAACCGTACTTTCAACAACAATCCTTCCAGCAATGGTAGTACCAATAACTTTGAAGGATTGATGTCCCAATTTATGGCATCTCAAGAAGCTCGTTTGGCCAAGTTTGAAGCCGATTTCAAACAAAAACAAAGCGAGATGACCAATAAGATTGACACTTTGTTGAAAGCCCTCAATGACCGAGAAATGGGAGCACTCCCTAGCAACACAGTCAAGAACCCGAAACTAAACGTCAACGCCATTTCATCGGTTTCGTCTCCTAGTTCTTGTCCACAGTATTATTCGGTCAATTCCATGAGCACGTGTTTCAAACAAACCCAAGTCGTTCAAAATGACCAAGAAGTTATGATATCCAACACTAAATTGGTCAACAACATAGTTGAAACACCTCCCACTCAAAACCTTGACGAAGAATTCAAGGAGCTCCACCTTGAAAGTCCGGTTATTGATGTGTTGGATGAGAAGAAGCTCAAGTTAGGCGAAAAAGGGACCGCCTTTGTTCAAAACAAGCTACCTAAGAAGTTAGATGATCCTGGCTTATTTGTTCTACCTTGCAAGATCGGTAATTCGAAGGCTTATGACACATTAGCCGATCTTGGATCAAGCCTTAACCTACTTCCGTTACCTCTCTACACCTCTCTAAAACTAGGAAAACTTGAAGAAACCGAGGTGATAATAGGCTTAGCGGATGGGAGTGTTGCTTACCCAGTTGGAGTAGTCAAGGACGTGTTAGTACACATAGGAAAACTAACCATTTTAGCCGATTTCCACGTCCTTGATATGGTTAGTGACCCTACATGCCCCTTGTTAATAGGTAGAGGATTTTTGGCGACCGCTAGTGCTATGATTGATTGTAAGGAATCTAAGATAGCGGTAGGAGAAGGTGATACTTGGTCAGTCTATGATGTGAAGAAACATGCTTATGATACTAGTGATGAACCAACACCCCATTGGTTAGAATTAAATAGGAGACCATCTAGATATGGACCTTGGATCGATAGAGACTTCATAGGACCCCAACGCCCATTTTACCTAGAAGAGGACTTTGTGAACCGAACACATACGGTAGAGCAACTCTTGGCTAGGGACACCGAATTGGATCCATTTGAAGACCCTCTAGTTTTTAGGAAGATGATTGATTTCCTAGGAGTTTTGCCAATTAACCTAGGGATGAATAAGTGGACTTGTGAGGACGATGATCATAAGTGGGATTGGGACAAACCACCCAAAGATGGAGATGGGTCATGGCATATTAAGATGACATTGTATGACCCGGATGGAGAGAAGTTTGAAAAGATATATTGTACTAAGCGGACCAATAGGAAACTTCAATCCAAGCTTAACCCTAAAGACGTCCTCGATGACGAACTCACTTACATAGGGTAGAAGGACTTTGAGTCTAGCTACAAGACTCGTTAATAAAGAAAAGCGCTTCTTGGGAGGTAACCCAAGCTTTATTTGCTTTGTGTGTTTATTTATTTGTTTGTTTGATTTTATTTGCTTCCGTATGTATGTTTAATTTTTATTATTATTGATTCATGTTCAAAACTAAATTGTGAAAATGCTTTATCTTGTTTTTAACTTTGTCTTAACTACATATAAAGGTATTTTGCAAAAGATAAGTGTAAGGGAAATCCAAATCGGTTTAGTAGAGCAAATGAACATGAATCATAACAATATTAAATTAACATACATATTAGTAATTTTTTGAGTCAAATGCTTGTATCGAGTCATAATGATGTTTTGCAGGATTTCCAGGAAGTAAGGTATAGGGTTTTCCAGAAATTTTCCAGAAACTTAACATGAGAATTCTGTCAGATCATTTCTGACGGCGTCAGGCCTTACAATCTGACGGCGTCAGGTTTTAATTTTCTGAAATTTTTGAAAGTTTTGTTTTTCTACCGGAATCATAAAAAGTTTTTATTAAATCTCTAACTTATAAACTCCAGGAATCTGCAAAATAATCATTCCACAAGCATTATATCCTTATATAGATTTATCCCGCCGATGTTATGCAGGTTTTCGTGTTTGTTTTCTCAGGTTTAACAGGTTATTTTGGACAAGGAGATGTATGTGGAATCTAGCTTTTGGCGATGCTTTAGTCTTGGAGCTTCAACATTACCTTGGAAGAAGATCTAACCATGTTACCTCTTTATCCACCGAGCGAATCAGGGGAGTATTTGATTTCATTCTTTTACCTTATTTACTTTTACATCTTGTTATTTGAACATTGGGGACAATGTTCATCTTAAGTGTAAGGGGGGGGGGGGGTAAAATACGATACCTTAGAGAATGCTATTACGCTTGATTTTTGTTTGTTTAATGGTAGATGTGTAATAAAACTGAGAGAAATACCTGTTAAGGCAATTTTAGTGCCAAATTTAAAATTTTTTACAACATATAGGAGTGAAACTTTGATCTTAATGAGCTTCTCATGGATAGGAGTTATATGACTAGCACAAAAACCGTACCACTAAAAAATTTTCCACCCCCAAATATGTGAGGTTCGCCCCTAGAATTGGTAGGAAAAGCATTTATGCTATGATGTGTGTACCGGTAGCACTTAGATTCTAGAACTTACGTTAGGACCATTCCGAGGCCACAAGTGAGACTACATTCGTGTAGTTAGATTTACTACATGATAAGAGGCATTAGGATTAACCCATTGTTTTACACCTGTGTTTTTTTTTATAATTACATTGGCTACATTGGTCAAGTAATTCTCCCACACCTTTGCGTTGTACTCATTTTTAGTACACGATACCCCTAGTACACCCCTCAGAGCCTATCTTTTCGTTTCTAAATTTAAGCATTTTACTTAAAGTAAGAATTTGTTACACCCCACTTAAATGTACACCCAAATCGCCTTAGCCTACCTTGTATGCACTCATTTTTAGTGCATTATTGTGACAACATTTGTTTAAACCCCAAGTTAATTATCTAATTGATTACATGGTTGCTAAGTCGAGTCATATCCTTGTACATATTGTTTTGGGACGATTGGGACTCATGGGTAAAGTACTAGTGTAATGGAGTAATGGGGAAGAACAACATTATTACCCCCATATGTGCTAAATATTTTAAAAGTACTCCAAGTGTGTCGATTATCTTAATTCGAGTCATTAGAATAGTTATTTGTAAAGTTATGTAAAAGTTCAAGTGTAAGGGGAATGCGACGCCCCTACGATGTATTATTTTGGATGGTAGGGCAAGAGTGTATGAAAAAAAAAAATCAAAAAAATCAAGAAAAATACAAAAAAATGAGAAAAAGAAAAGTAGAAAAAAACATACGGACTACCATCCCGTTTCATTTTATGTTTATTTTATGTTTTTGTTATTTTGTTTTTAGCTTAAGTCGAGTCTAGTCTTGGCTTAGCAACGCCATATTGTACATGTAATTAATCAAGATCTTTAACTCGCCACCAGTAAAATATCCTTTATCCAACAAATCCGTGTTTATCATATCCCTACACCTAACGTTATAACCCGTTTAAAAGCCCTCTTTGATAGTTTATCTTAGGTGCTTACGCCTAGTGGAGGAGGTTTTTGACCCTTTCCCAAGCCTATGGTAATCTATTTGCTATGACAGGTAGTGAGAGATATTATTCATTTTCATTTATGAGATATACTTTTATGACACCTGAGAGATGTGAGTATCTAAACACTACTTGTGAGGTGCTAGTTTGTAATCTCCGTGCTTATTATGATTAAAGTGGAACGACTATTTGTTGTAATTACTTTTATATCAGCGTTAAATGACCCCTAACTTGTATTTTGATTAGAATAAAAGCGCATTTGCTTGAGGACAAGCAAATCTCAAGTGTAAGGGTATTTGATGAAGTGAAAAGTGTACCGCTTTTAGGGGGTCATTTAAGCCCTAAATCATATTTATTTGATCAAATATTGCCCTAAATCGTTCCTTTTGTCATTTTAGGTACTTTGGAGAAGAAATCTGGAAAAGGAAGCATTTTGGACGTTTTTGGAGCATAAAAGTGAAGAAAACGACAAAGTCTCCAAAGCTGCTGGAAAAGTACACGTGACGGCGTCAAGGATTGCTCCTGACGGCGTCACGGCTTGGCAAAAGAGGTGGATATGACAAATACACGTGACGCGCCAGAAAGTTTTACAATGGAAGTCTGACGGCGTCACCCTTTAAGGTGATCAAGGCCGTCACGGTTTAAGTTAAAGAGAGACGGCGTCAAGCACAATTGTGACGGCGTCAACCCTTGACGCGCCAGAGTGGATTTTGGAGGATTAAAGAGGGACGGCGTCAGGAAGACCATCCGGGAACCCTAGCCGCGGCGAGGTGACGGCGTCACCTCCTACAACGTGACGCCGTCAGCCCCTAAATTCTATATATAGTTTTGCAATTTTTAGTCATTAGTGTGCAACTTTGTGAGGAGAAACCCTAAGACGAATTTTCTGCCATTTTTAAGGGTTTTATACCCTTGGATCTCCCATGTTTAATTGAAGATAAGTAATCAATTAATCATTCAATATGTCTATGTGTTGTTTGATTATATCTTGTTCTTGTCTTTTGATTAACATGTTAGGCTAGATTTATCTTGTGTTTGCTTAGATCTAATGAAACCTAACTATTGATTATTGGTTGTTGGTGTGTTATTAATTGTATTGGATGATTGTTTATCGATGTTAGGCTTAAGAAAACTGGCTAACCTCCTATACGGTAACTTGCTTGAACGTCTTAAGAAACATGAACCAATGCGTACTAAGGTTTTTATGGTTGTATTTAATGCATGAGCGAATTCTAGTGATCCCATGTTAGGAGCTTCTTAGCCGGATCGACATAGGAGTGAAGTAGGAGCTTATAGAGTTGGGGAAGTACGTACGCCACCCCACGATTGGTATTAAGGAATACACCCGTCATCCACGCAATTAATACACACTAATCAACCGGTAAAAGATAGTTAGGGAGTAAGGAAATCTAAGTAAACACATTTCTCTCCATATAAGTTCCACAACCTTTTCATTTTCAGTTATTTTATTTTATTTGCAATTGTAGTTATTTGGGTTAGTTGACTAGCAACTAATTCCGCCCACTCCTTCAAACCCGAGATTTTACTTGATTTCATAAAAAATATAAAAATACAAAAAGAATCTTCCCTCACCCTTAGACCTATTAGAATAGTTTTTCAATCCTAACGACACTATTCCCCTAGAGAACGATCAATCCCCCGGTACTTGCCACTACACTATACTACATCGGTCAGGTACACTGCCTGGTGGGGATTGCAAGCCTCTTGAGATCCCTCGAGAGGTAAAACCTGTTGTAAGGTCGCAAAACCACGCATCACGCATCCCTGAGATTGCTCAGTGAGGTCGCATTGTTACCACTCAAGCAAAACTTGAGTTTAGATAGGAGACACCACCATACCTTGTCTATTCAATCCCAAGTGTTTATTCCGCAAAACACTTGGGTATAGATTCTTTGATTCATTTCTAATAAGAATTTAAACGTTGAAAATTACCTTGAGTTTTTATATTCACGTTTTATAACTGTTAGAATTAATCATAACATTGTATTAGTCATTAACACAAATAGATTAACTTTCTAGTTAACTCTAAGAGTGTAAAGGGACCAACAGTATTTTATGGGGTTTATGGAAAATGGGAACTTCACAAGGAAGGATCTCAAGTCACTAATCGTTAAAACCTTTAACAATATTGTCGCAACACAACCTCCCCGGCAGCGGCGCCAAAATTTGATCCGTGTGTAGTATATATAAATATAATATCGGATCCCCGTGATACTTGGGAATCAACTAGTCAACCTCTTAAGAAAAAGGTCAACGTGCAAAACCCGGGTCGTGTCCCAGCGAGGTGTGAATCGAAGATTTTGTTATCGGTTCGGAATTAAAATGCTTGATGATTGGATTTTGGATTTTGGTATTTGATTAAATATCCTACAATTACGGGAAGCATAAATAGGCTAAGGGAAACCTAAACATATAAATCTACAAAGCAAAATTAAGCACAAACTAATTAAACTAGAAAACGCGAATCGGGAAATCTAAACACGAGCATAAACGTCAAATCTAAGAAATACTAACTCTACGGGTACCAAATTATTTTTCCTAAGTTCTAAATGATAAAAGAAAATTTTAGAAAAAAGATTTGTATTTTTCTGACTTTTAAATTATTTATTATGAATTAAAAACTACAAGAAACTATTTAAATGATTTAAAAATAGCAAATGACTTTGGAAAAATCTGAAAAATTGCAGGTAAATCTAGAATTAAACTAGGAATCTAGGAAAAATGAAATTGGAAATCCAATAAACCCTAATAAGCAGTATGGGCCAATAAGCAGTTTGAATTAAGCACAAAAATAAGCCAAATAGTGCTAAAAATTATCAAAAGCTCAGTAATGGATTAACACACAAATTCAAGCATAAATCAACTGATTAATTTCAAATAAGAACTCAGAATAATCCAAATAAGCACTAGATCAGTTGACAATAAGGGCAGAAGCAAATGACTTAAACAGCCTACTTTGAACAGCTCAATAAGCTGAGGAAAAGCTTATTGGGGGAAACCAAAGGTATATTCTAAAAGCTTGTACCACAGACTACTTAAAAACCAAAAATGCCCAAATTTTAAGTTCAAATGCTCATCTAAATAAGCACTAGATCAGATGACCAAAGACAAAAAGCTGATGCAGGCTTTATTGCAGATCTGATGGGGGGAATTTGCAGACCTTCTTTAAGCTATTAAATCAGCTACAAATTGAAAACTAAGCTCAGATATCTGAATCCACTACTACTAGCTACTAATGAAAACAAAAATCATGCCAAGAGTCCAAGGGAATAAGCAGATAAGAAGCAGGCAATAAGCTGAGAAACACAGCTTTTGTGCAGACCTGCACAATTGAAAATGATGTAGCAGTTGAGGTTTTGACCTCAGATCTTTGCAAAACTTGACTAAACTATACCATCACTTGGATTCACACTTTAACCTCTATGTTATACTTAGAAATGCAAACAAAATAGATAAAATAAGCCTCAGCTTATACTGAGCTTATAAGGGCAGTTCTATTCCTAGAATTTTACCAATAGATGCAAAAACTCAAAAAGGGTTCAAAGAAGTTTAAATCTTTCTGAAACAGCTTAACAAGCTTAAATTAACCAAATCCTATCAAAATGCAGATGAACAGTTCTCAACCATATGGACCCATTTTGACTACTAAGCCAAACAGCCCTTCATGGGGCTGTTTTGGATTTTAAAGCTAGTAGAGGCTTGAATAAGCTCAAACTTCTTAAGAACAATGATTCAGAAACTTAATTAGAACCTAATAAGCACCTTCAATCAGAAAATAAGCTCAGATTAAGCTAGACCTATAGTCAACTGTTTTTAAGCTTTTTCTAACTTTTTAGAGAAATTTCAGTTTAGGCTATAAACATCTAACATTCTTGATCATACTAACTTAAATAAACTCAAAGAACATAAAAGCAGTGAAATAAGCACAAATAAGGCAATTGCACAGTAACTTTGACTTCGTTGACTGAACAAATAAAACTTGAAATTTAATTGAAAACAAGATTACAATACTGGAAATGGAAGATAAGTTAACAATAAGCTAAAAGAACATAAGTACCTTAAAATAAAATTAGCTAAAATAAACCTAAAAAACAACTGAGAACTTCTAATCTATTTATACTAAAAAACTAAGCTAAGGGGTCTTCAGTCATTGTGTTTCTTTTGTGAGAAAAACCTTCACAAAACATCATTTGTGCTTCTTTGAACAAATCCCAGCTGTTGGATTAGTGTTGGATGATCTCAGCCCTTTATTGGCATTTTGGCGCCTAATTAACCACACGGATTGATGACATGGCTTGGTCACACGTGAAGTGGTGGATACATGCGACTAGTAGGGTGGAGGACATGTGATTAGTAGGGGGAGGTTGGGTGTGTAAGAGGAGATAGCAGGGTAGGGGTGATGATGGTGTTGGGTTGCTTTTTGTTGGGCGGGAAAGGAGAAGAAGAAAAGAAGGAGTTGACCGAGTCAACTAGGTTGGGGTTAACTAAAATAAAAGTCGGGTTGGGTTTAGTGGGATATGGGCTTTGGTTATTTTTTTATGGGCTGAGTTGGGATGTTGGGTTAATGGTTAGGTTTATAGGATTAGGATTTAGTGGTTTGGGTTAAAATGGTTTAAGGATGGGCTGGTAAGGTTTTAAGGATGGAATGTTATTGAACTTTGAGGACCAAAATTGCCAAAGCTGAAAATCCAGGGACTGAGACTACCAACATTGAAAATTAATTCCAAGGATCATTTGTGTCGTTTTGGTATATTTGGGGTTGACTTTGACTTTTGACCTTGACTTTTGTCTTCACTTGATCAAATGCACACTTGTTGTCGAGTCGATCCAAAAATGCTCGTTTTCGCTCTGTTTTCAATCCTTTGTACCTGAAACACATGAAAACACAAAACCAAGGATATCTGCAATATATTTAGGTGTTTTTGGTTATTTTTGTGTCTTAAATGGGTGTAAAATGATGAGTATTTACACACTCATCAGTCAGTGGCATATTTCCTCAAGTAGCGAGAAGGTAGATAAATTTCACGAATATGACGAATAAAGAACTATACATTAAGATATGTTCCTTTGAAGACTAGCAAAAGCAAGTTATCAATCCAACCTCTCCAATCTAACGATAGCTTTTGCACAACCCAATTTGTCCATATAACCCATATCGAGATGTAGTGGGCCTTGTTTCTCACGTGAGACCAAACTTCACCCGCCGCAACTAGAGGTGCACATTTCGGTTTTTTTTAAAAATCAAACCGGTTTAAAAACCGGTTTCGGTTTTAGTCAACTAGTCAAAAACCGGTTTTACGTAAAACCGATTCGGTTTGAAACCGGTTTTGGGAGAGAAAATGTCCGGTTTAAATCAAGAACCGGATCGGTTTAAACCGGTTTTACCCAGAAACGGTTTGGTTCAAACCGGTTTTACCCAAAACCGGTTCTCAAACCAGTTGAGAACAAATAATGCAAATCGGTTTCTAAACCGGTGGTTCGGTTTTCCCTAAACCGGTTTTCCAAAAAACGGTTTTTTTAGAAAAACCGGTTTCGATTTTTTTTTCGGTTCGGTTCATGAACCGGTTTTTTTGTGCATCTCTAGCCGCAACTATTACACGAGTCGAATTGTAATGTGTAAGCAAGCAAGAAATATGGTATTAGTCACTAATGTGACTAAACTAAAGGGTGGAAAAAAGTGGTCGTTGGCTTTCCAATGGTCAAAACTAAGGGGGTGTTTGATAGCCTCTTAGTGAGCCAATTAAGAGGACACCTCCAATTCGGTCAGCACATGGAGCGTTTGATAAAAACAAGTGGAGCTCTGACCGATTTAGTTTGCCTCTGTATCATTTTGAGTGGGTGGAGGTCATCAGTCATTCAGCATCCATGGTCCCAAACATTTCATTGATTGCTTTTTTTTTAGCAAATGGTTTTTTCTTCACACGCTCAGTGCCAACATTGACCACATGTCAATATTTTTTAATTTTATATCAATATAACAACAAATTTATTAACATACTTGCTTACTCTTATGTAATATTCTTCTTGTTATATTGAGACACAATGACGTAGGAGGCCATATCAATTGCATATTCTTAGAGTGGTTCCTTATTCACATTTTCTTTTAATATTATAGTTTGTAGAATTATATTTAATTGAGTAATTATTACAAAGTTAAAGAAAGAAAAGTAACGATTGCATTTCACAATTTGAATCTCTATGGATACCAATTTCACATATTGTTTTATTTATAAATTTGATCACTGTTTTAATAAAAATGATCATATAGTATTCAACTTCAAATCTGAAATAAGGTTAGAATGGTAATTTTATGTCATTCACGATTGTTATTCTAAACCCTTATCAAACAACCAGTTTTCATTCAGAATCAAATTCATACAGATCATTCTAAATCATTCAGGGCGCTAATTGATTCAGTACCAAATCATTTTTTTTTATCAAACAGCCCCTAAATAATGAGTGTTCTTAAGCCATATCCAAATCTCTTTTGTTTTAATGAATTCCTTTAATTTACGTTTTCATAATATTAATAAATAAAATAAAAATAAAAGAACTTGAAGATGAATGCCAACGACGCTTAGAGAGGGGTGTATGATGGATAAGTGAGAAAAAAAAAGTTGACGTGATGCTGAGATAAAAATAGATGAAGAAGTTTTGTTGAGTTTCCACTATATTCCCTATTTCGACATATTATTGACAAAAAAGCTCATAATAACAAGAAAAAAAGAGTTAACACACATACACGTTCACATTCGATTATGTTAATGTACTATTCTTTTTCTTACTAGGTCAATAAACTTATAAAAAATAATATTTGTGTCACCATTAAAAGGTTTCCGCGTGCATAAAAGCGACTCAATATGACTTTTTTGATAACCCAAATAACGTAAAATTTGAAGTTTTATAAGTCCAATAATCAATATGTATTATTTTTATAAATATTTAAGGATTAAGTCCAAAACTCTAATGAATAAAACACAAAACAATAACTTTCATGTATATCAACCTTAAGCCCATGCGTAATAAGGGTGAGTCTTGGACCATTCAAGACGCGTCTCCTTTATTACAGTCCGGTCGAATGACGTGTCTTCAACCATATAAAATAAGGATTCGGTCTTGTGGACGACCGAGTCGTGTAATGTGTGTTTTTGGTAAGGTATATAATTTGTGTTTAAATGTGATATGTTTTGATCGTAAAGTCGGTTATCTTATTACAATAATAATAAACTTAAACTTGCATTTTACAAGTGAATATTGGTTAAAAAATCGTTATCACCTAGATTTGTTCAAAGACTATAATAAACTTTGTACTTGATTTTAACTTTTTATACTTTTCCCTAGCCCTATCCACTTTCATTCACCACCATGGAACCACCGCAACCAAACCCTAACCCTAACCCCACCATAGAACCACCACAAACCCCCTCCGAAAACCCCAACAACCCATCCTCCGACAACTCCGACGACACTTTACTAGACTCAACCACCCCACTTGACCTCCCACCACAACCACCCAAGAAACGCCGCCGCCGCAAAAAACAGTTCCCAGAAATGATCTCCACCGCCGCCGTCCGCATCATCCGCCACAAATCCGGCAACCATTCACCCCCACATGACCCCACAACCAACTTCTCAACCCATCGCCGCCGCAGAATCTCTTCCGATCTCGATATCGAAACGCTTATCGCGATATCCGTAGGTTTCCCACCTGACTCATTAACTGAGGAAGAAGTAGAAGCTAATGTAGTTAAGAAAATAGGTGATACTGAACAAGCTAACTATGTTGTTATTAGGAACCATATTTTAGCTAGGTGGAGGTTAAATGTTGATGTTTGGTTGACTAAAGAACACGCCCTTGAGACGATTAAACCCGAGTATAAGGACTTAGTTGATTCGGCTTATAACTTTTTATTAGTACATGGGTATATTAATTTTGGGTTATCCGAGGCGGTTAAGTCTGTTAAAATGATAGGGAATGAGGGTGGGACTAGAGGGGATGTTGTTGTGATAGGGGCGGGTTTAGCGGGATTGGTTGCGGCGAGACAGTTGATTTATCTAGGGTTTAAGGTTGTTGTGTTGGAAGGGAGGGCGCGTGCTGGTGGACGTGTAAGGACTAAGAAAATGACCGGTGGGGAGTGTGTGGCTGCTGCGGATTTAGGTGGGAGTGTGTTGACTGGGATTAATGGGAATCCGTTAGGTGTGTTGGCTAGGCAGTTGGGGTGTCCGTTACATAAGGTTAGGGATGTGTGTACGCTTTATTTGCCGAATGGGAGTAGTGTGAATCCGGAGATTGATACGAAAGTTGAAGTGGCGTTTAACAAGTTGCTTGATAGGGTTTGTAAACTTAGGCAGACGATGATGGAGGAAGCGAAGTCGATTGATGTTCCTTTAGGTACGGCTTTAGAGGCGTTTAGGTATGTTTATAAAGTAGCCGAAGATCCTCAGGAGAAGATGTTGTTGGATTGGCATTTGGCAAATTTGGAGTATGCGAATGCTACTTTGATGTCGAATTTGTCTATGGTGTTTTGGGATCAAGATGATCCGTTTGAAATGGGTGGTGATCACTGTTTTATACCAGGAGGTAATGATACTTTTATTAGAGCGCTAGCTGAAAATCTTCCTATTTTTTATAACCAAACGGTGGAAAGTATTAAGTATGGGTCGGATGGGGTTTTGGTGTATGCTAATGGGCAAGAGTATCATGCAGATATGGTTCTTTGTACAGTTCCTTTAGGTGTTCTTAAGAAGAAATCGATTGAATTCATACCCGATCTTCCTCAAAGGAAGAAAGACGCGATAGAAAGATTAGGTTTTGGGTTATTAAACAAAGTTGCAATACTGTTTCCTTATGATTTTTGGGGAGGTGAAATCGACACATTTGGGCATTTATCAGATCAATCGAGTATGAGAGGCGAATTCTTTTTGTTCTATAGTTACTCGTCTGTATCAGGTGGGCCCCTTCTTGTGGCTTTAGTGGCGGGTGAAGCTGCAATTGAGTTTGAAAAAAAGTCGCCTGTGGAATCGGTGCAGAGAGTTATGGAGATTTTGAAGGGGATTTTTAATCCAAAAGGTATTGCTGTGCCTGAACCGCTTCAGGCGATTTGTACTCGGTGGGGCCAAGATCAGTTCTCTCACGGGTCTTATTCTTATGTTGGAATTTGTGCATCGGGTAATGATTATGATATACTTGCGGAAAGTATCGGAAATGGGAGAGTTTTCTTTGCTGGTGAAGCAACGAATAAACAGTATCCAGCAACGATGCATGGTGCGTTTCTTAGTGGGTTGAGAGAGGCTGCAAATATGTTGAGAATCGACAACAGGAGGAAGTCAAAGTCAAACGACACGAGAGGTCACTCACAGGCCCTAAAAACTGAACCAGAGGCCCCGAAAACCGAATCTGGTTTAGAAAGCTGATTTTGGCAAAGTGTTTAAAAACTCCCTTTGGGATCTTATGTGTTTTAAATGATTCACGATCTGAATTTAACTGTTATGGATTGGATTCAAAGGCGAATAATCAGACAATAGATGTTCATAGCTCTGTAAAATTGGGTACGATGATTAGATAATTTATTGTTGCATGCTAATTGATTTTTCCGTAAGTGTTGCTTTATCAAACCATAGTTTAGTATTAGTCGCTTGTTTATGTGCGTTGGCGAGGAAAACTGGATATATATTATTCAGAACTCGTAATTATAGTCTTCCCTAATTGGAAAACAGTACCATTGTGTTTGTCCCCTTGGAACAATCTACAAGATTACTTATAAGGTTAGCTGTTCAAGTCACTTAAGTGATTTACTTTCCTTGTGGTAATGCTGGCTTTTTTCAATCAGTAGGCCTACAGATTCGAGTTAGGGGAAATTCTTCCTGATAGTCTTAAGAATGCATGCATATATCCGTAAATATTATGTGTGTTTTCATGTTAACTAGTCAGAGCAGCTGTTGATCATGCTCGTTAGACTGATGCTAATGCTGAATTGCTGACCACAATTTTCTGAGGTTACCCCTGGCACATCAGCGCCAACTCAACTTTCTCTCTCCAAGACCACATACAGACTATAAACAAGTAGTAAAGCGACCGTAACAATAACAAAAAAAAATATCCTACAAAAATAAATAAATAAAAAACCATACGCACAAACCAAATTGAAATTGTGGTCGGGTAGCCAACCATGACATTCATTTGGTTGGGGGGACTCGGTCGCCTCTGGTTGGGCTAGTGGGGGGACGCGGTCACCAACTCAGTCGGTTGGGGGGTTATAGTTGCCATTAGCATTAGTCTAATAATCTACATAGGACTCGGTTCAATTCTTGTCCCCTGTCACACTGTTTATTGGTTTTGGTTAAAAGATGGTTGGTTTGGGACCAGAAGAAAGTATCAACATGAAAAACAAGTAGAAACTAAAACCGCTTAGTTTGGTTAAAAAAATGGGTTGGGACAACAAGAAGCCGATATCTCTATGAAGCACTATTTTTTTTTTTTCTTTGGTATACATGGGTTTCCGACTCGACATTGCGAGCCGACTAATCACAGGGCGACTACCCTTTTGGATAGCTCGAAGTCGTCGCAGGTAACCTCCGTGGCCAATGGGGGATTAATTTTCTCCCTAGGGTTCGAACCCAAGACCTCTTGGCACTTTCGTCCTAAGAGGCTAAGCCCTTACCAGTGGGTCACCCCATTGGTTAAAAATAACATCATATGAAAGCACTATTGGATCCTGCATAAGCCAATATCTGTATCTCCATGAAAGAACTGTTGGATCCGCAATGCTTGCTCATCTAAGCTACTATTAGCCAATGCAACGTGTTTGTAAAGCGTTGATGATCTTTGGGTGATTGCGTTTTGCAAAAAAGTCTAGTTTTGTCATTATATATATATTTTTTTTGTTCCTTTAGACCATTATACTTACATTTATGTTTTTCGTATGTTGTTTATATGCATGCCCATCCTCATTACTGCATTACCCTCTCGTCGACAAGACAAACACAAAATTCTACTTTTATTTTTTACTTTTGTATAATTACTCTTATTTTACTAATGCAACATTGTGGAGGGAGTTTTAAGCTGTGGTGGTGGTGGTATCAGTTTTAAGTTGTGGTGGTGGCAATGACATCGGATGGCGGGTGGTGACGCCGGATGAGAGAGAGAAGAAATATGTTTATTTTCTTGAGTCGTGTGTTAAACGAGGATGTAAACTCGCGCTTTGCTGCGGGTAGTTTGGCTACTTAAGTAGTCTATGTGTTGTTTGGTTTATTTTTTATTACGGGAAATTTTTAATTAGTAGATTAATCAAACTCAACAACAAAATTTAGTTAACAAATTATGTATATGATATATTGGCACACAGTGTTCTAGGTTCTAGTTTACATCACTACATTAGTCCTCACAAAGAATTATATTTACTACACACATAAATAACATTAATTATTTGATTATTACAATATTAGCAAGCACGAATAAAACTATCAACCACTTATCAACATAGCTGAGATGTATCATGTCCACTTGTTTCTTCAACCAATATTTAGTGCGACTACGGCAATCTCTTAACTTATATTGGCTCAGTTGTGCTCATTCATTGTCCCCGGAATCCAAAAAATGCAGCAAATTACGTGACAGCAGAAAGGTTTGCTAATGTTGTTTCTAAACGACTAAATACTTACCTCATAGTAGTGGCATTGCTTAACATTGCTATGGTAACTTTTGATTCGGATGCGTGGAAGCTGCCTATATTAGTTGGTATGAAATCAGCAAGAAAAAGCTAACAAAAAACTCGATGCCAATTACCGTAAGATGCAACTTACATGACAAACCGATTCCACCAAACATCTTTCCATTTCCTAACTTTAAAACAGATTTATGCCCAAATAGATAAAAAAATTTCTTACACCAAATAGCTCTTTCAAATCTGCAGAAAAGTGGCCACATAATTTTGCACCAAACCCATACAAATTACGTATCAAATCACGCTAGGATTATGCCACAAATTTGAAGGAAACACGTACCTCTATCACGCGGCGTACCTTGCTGAAGTTTTTCCAGAAGTTCAAGTGCTCTGAATAAAACTATTCGGTCCACTCCATGGATATTTGAGACATGATCCCTTAACTTGCGCCAAAAAATTTTCTGCATATTTAAAACAGAGTGTTTGTTTTAGCTTGTTTTTCGGGCTTATGGGCTTACTTTTGGGCTTATTAGCTAATGAGCTCCATACGTTGTTGATCCGTGTGTGAGTATATATATAAATATAGTATCGTGCACACGTGATACGTGGGAAATGACAAGTCAATCCTTTAGAAAAAGACCAACTTGTAAAACCCGTGAGTGTGATGTGTGAGATACCGGATAAGTGATTACCCGGGTCGTGTCCCAGCGAGGTGTGAATCGAGGATTTCGTTTTAGGTTCGGAATTAAAATGCTTGATGATTTGATTTGGATTTGTGGTGTTTTTTACTTCTAAATGAAATTAACAAATTAAGACTTACGTTAGTTTAAACTAGAAACGCGAATCGGGGAATATAAAAATGAGCATAAACGCCAAATTTAAGAAATACTAATCATACGGGTGCCAAATTATTTTTCCTAAATGACAAAAGAAAATTTTGAAGAAAAAAGAATTTTATTTTTTGACTTTTTTATTTTTTTATTACGAATTAAAAACTATTTAAACTAAATTAATTAGGGAAAAATAACAAATGAAAAGTAAAAATTATGAAAAATTAACAGGAAGTAAATTAAGCTATAACTAATCTAGGAAAAATATTGGATCCTAAAAAGCTAATGAAATAAGCATTGAATTAAGCTAAAAAGCAGTTTAAGCTTAAAAGGGACAAAACCACTATAAAAATAAAAAAGAGAATAAGTAACACAAGCAGAACATAGAGCAAATGGTAGTTGTGCTATGTTGTGATTCAAGGGGCCCAGGTTCGAATCCCACACACAACCTTTTTTGCAAAACTTTTTTATTTTTTATTTTTTTTTTCCAAAACTGATTAAGCAAAATCAGATAAGCATTTTTTGAAACTGAAAAAACATTTTTTTTTAGCTCACTGATCAGTGAGCTTTATAAAAAAAAAAAAAAAAAAAAAAAAAAAAAAAAAAAAAAAAAAAAGCAAACAACAACAAAAAGCTAGGCTAGGATAGAAAAAGCTACATAAGCTACAACAGAACTGAAACAAGCTGGACAACTATTAATAAGCTGAAATGACAACTAATAACCCACAAACTCTAATGGAAAAAGCACATGGACATCACAAAATAAGCTAAAAGTTAACTGCAGTCTGCTGATGTGGTGTGCACAGGGCAAAACTAGGCAGTTTCAAGGCCTTCAAAAGCTACTTAATAAAATTCCTAAAAATCTGAAAAAAATTGGGATCACAAAGATGAATAGCTGAACTTTAGTTGACCCAAAATTTAGCTCACAACAACCTATGTAGAGGAAATTAAAAATCAAAGAAAATTCTTAAAAATGGGGAAAATCAAAAGTTTGGTCTGCTATGATGTGCAGACCTGGGTTTGCAAAAGGCATACACCCAAGTGATTTATCCAACCTTTGTATCAACTGATAAGACTCAATTTACTCAGAACTTGGACAAGAAAAAGCTCAAATCAGCTTATTCACTAAACTAGCTTATGTGGTCAGTTATCACTTATCAGTATACCACAGATCATCTACATTGGCCAAATCCTTAAAACCAGACCATAACAAACTAAGAACATCTTAACCATGCTAAATTATCCAAGATTCAAACTATCAAAAATGCACATATCAAATTCCTACCCATTTTGACCCAGTTTCAAACATTGACCCAAACACTCCTTTAGATGATCTGGATCAAAATTGAAACTGAGAACCACCACTTTAACTAATTGCACTGACTTATAAATGGTTTACTGAATTGTTAAAACTGATATAAGAAATTTGCAAACCAGGAATAAGCATAAATTAAGCAGAACTATATCTAACTGTTTTTGGACTTTTTAAGGTTTTCTTAACAATACTGAAACTTAAGCTTATACTAACCACCAAACTAGCTTACATATACCTCAAATAGAACAGATAAACACAAAAAAACAATAAGCAGTAAAATAAGCAGTAGTACAGTGCGTTGACTAAAGTTGACTTTTAAATAAAAAAAACTTGAACTTGAGTTACAATATAGGAAAAGAAAATAAGCTAAAACAAAGTACCTTAAATTAAAAAATGCTAAATTAAACCTGCCATTTAAGGCTACAATTCAACCTATCTTAACTATCTATAAAGGAAGAATGGTCAAAGTGAAAAAGTGGAAAAGTGAAATGTTGAAATTTTGGTCGATCCCTTAATGCCCTTCTCAGGATGAAAGGCGGACATTCTCAATATCTCGGATCTTAAAAAAAAAACACACACAACACATACAAATCACACCGACCAAAGCTCTCATCTCACCAATCACAACCTCCACCATGCCACAACCCACCACGTCGCCGCCTCCAACACTTTACAGCCACCACCAAGTCCGAGCCACCATCACCTCGCCGGAAACTCGCCATAACCGAAAAGCTTTTCGGGCAATGATGTAACCCACCACGTCGCCGCCTCCAACACTTCAGGTAATGATGTTATTTTGGTGTTTTTTTTAAAGATCTATAAATTAAAGAATTTTTGTATGCATATTTGTGTATGTTTATATTATTTTTTTAGATCTATGACTATTAATTAGGTTTTGAAAGGTAATTTTATAGATTTGTAGTTGTTTTTTTGTAGATCTAGGTTTTCATAATATTTATTAACTTTTTTTTGTTACAGCCGTTGTCGCCTGAGTTGCCGGAAATGTCGCTGTTGAGTCTTCGAGAACGCCGTCGTTGTCGCCGTGAACATTTTCTTTTACATGTATGGACATTTTCTTTTACATGTATTAAATATATCAAGTATCATTTTAACTTAGGCAATCGCTTTTCTATATAAATAGTCAACATTAGTTCATCTTCAGTCAATAATTGATTAGTTACTGTGTTGGAATCCATTGTACGAATTACATAAAATGGAAGCCATTGTACGAATTACATAAAATCGCTTTTTAAAAATGTACTTGAAACTCTTACATTACTTTAAGTTACTTTGATCTGTTAACTTTTTTTTAGTGATGTTTTTGGGTTATATTGCGAATGGTTGCAGATATTATGCCAGGAAATACTGAAAGAACTTCAACACATTGATAAGCCTCAGGATCATAAGGTGGTCGATATTTGGTTGCTGATGCTTATTTATAAAAACTGTGAATCTATGCAAAAGAGTGTCGAAAAGCTACTAAAGAAGAAAATCATTGAAGGCTCTATCCAGGATGGTTTGTTTGAGCAATGCATTTTTGGTAACAAGGATTTGGTAAAGGTATGTTGTCATCACTTTCATCTGCATAGAAAGCGGGCTTTTGTTACTTGAAACTTTTTTGTACAAACACATATGAGCTCATTTTGTGTCTTATTCTTTAAACTCAGGATCACTTTTGCTCGTTTTTGCTATTGTCGGAATATTTGTTGGCTTGCAAAGAACAGCAGGCGAGCAAATTTGGCATTCAGATATACAAGTACCTATTTGAGGGGTTTCCTGATACTTACTCAAGACAAGAAGTAAGCTGTTATAACTGTTTTTATTTTTCTTTCGGATATATGTTCTTGCGAATAGAAGAAAAGAAAGTGAACGTGCAATTTATGAGAGAAGTTTCATTTATGGGCATTCAGGTCTTAGGGTCGTTGGTCACGCATGTGGGGTCTGGCATTACGTATGAAGTCAGTTCAGCTTTAGAGGCTATGGTCTTGCTGGCCTCTACGTACTCCCAAGAGTTGATTCCAGTTTGTTCTTACATAACTGGTATACTCTCACTTTCCTATTGTGTATAAGTTGATTTTCCGTTTTTACTCCAATGTTGAAGTTTAGCTGACAAATACTTCTACATTTTTTGTAGGCATATTAGATTATATGGAAGGATTCAACACTGAAAACATGCATAAGGTTACAAAATATGTTTTTCAACAGTATAATTTCTTGCATATTGCTTGCTTTTTAAACGTGGATTCTCGCATAATAGGTATATGACATTTTCTGCTTTTTGTCACGGTCTGCGCGGTCTAATACTGAATCTTTTGGATCATCTATCGCAAATGAACTTTTCATGATAGTAAGGAAGCAGGTAAAAATAATTATTTCTTTTAATCCCGCTTCATAACTTTTGTTTTTATTTTACATTATTACACAATATCTGGTAGAGGTTTAAAATAACTGTTTGGACTGGCAGGTCAGCAATCCTGACTTCAAGTACAAGAAAATGAGTCTAATTGGAACTTTAAAAATATTGTCCCATCTTGGAAACACTGACGCAGATGATACATCCCACTCCTCATCATCGTAGGTAATATTAAGAGAAACAAGTAGACTGTTTGCTTATTCTCATCTCCAAAGCTAGAACTTCCGAGAACATACTTATCACTTATTTGTCATTATTTATTGCGAAATCCATGTATAGAAGTTGAATTATGAGGAGGCTCTCGAACTTCTGAGAACATCCCTAGACTCATGCCAACAGTTGCCAATATCGTTAATCCTCTTTTACGATGAACTATCTTCCATTCTTGATTCAAGAACGCTTCACCCAGCAATCATGGAAAGGTGAGTTACATGCGATAGTTTTTTTCTTTTCGAAAAGCTATATGCTGATAACCTAATATTACATGTATACCTTTTTGGTATAAACCTTAATTTGTTGTAAAAAGCTAAAGTAGGAGACGTAAAAATATAATGTATTAATTATCTACTATTCTTCTGTGCAGGGTTGGCCAACTTGTCGGAGAGTTTGAATCTATGTATTTAACTAATTTAGAAAGTTGGAAATTGCCTGGTTCTGACTTGTGCTGTGATCTTGAAGGTGAGTCACATGGATGTGCCTTTGTCGGCTCCAAATAAATGGCTTACAGTAAACAGCTTTTATATGTACTGTATCTTCTGTTATGCAGGGGAGCCATGGATGAACTTGGATGGAGATATATCTCCAATTTGCGTGAACATATTACCAATGGCTTCTTCATCATCAATGTAATATTATAATTGTTTCTTTTAAGTTTTGATCAACTTCTCACTATAGGTATTTGCAAAACTAATTACATAAAATGTATACATGTCGTAGTTGTACTTTCCTTGTCATAACTTCACTTGAGTTTAAAAGTAAATAAAGTTCGTTGTATTATATTGAACAAAACTTAAAAATGCATTAGTCGATTCTAAATTGTGTTAGTGTTTGTGCTTTTTTTAGAAATGGATCCTTACTTTACCGTCGAATCTTTCAAATCCCTGAAAAGCCAACACGCGTGGTACAAAATGGACAAATTGCGTGTCTACTTCGTTTGGATGGATAAGAAAGCCAACAAACTCTACTTGCTCTTGCACGACAAACATGTAAGGGTTGTAAATTACATAAGACATCATTTAATTCGAACAAGTATATATACTAACCAAGACCCTTTGTCTTAAATTTTATACGTCTAATACCAGGGAGAAAGGATGGCGGCCGAAGTGCCGCAAGACCTGGTGGAGTCATATAAAAACAAGAACTTGGAGAAAACTACAGCCAGTCAAAGAGTTTGGTCAAGGAGGATTCTACACCTCAAATGTCGTCTACCAAAAAGTTTTACGCGACGAGTAACATGCATTGTTAGTTAATATCTTATAATTGATGTAATGTTTTATTTTTCAGTCTAACTAAATATGTTTGTATGTTGTTTGATACATGTTAAGAATTTTTGCTAGATTTGAATTATCGCATGTTACAACCGTTTGCAATTACATTTTGATATTTTCACGTTCTATTTTGAACTTTATGCGAAACACTTACCACAATATCGCGTATCGTTAATTGTCTGCCGCTAGGAACCTCCGTTGCTATGCACGGGTACTCGCCTAGTTTATACTAAACACTAAGACTAATGGTTCTTCACTCTCTTGTGCTACTTCAGTGAGGGAAAACAGTGTTAGGAAGTCACTTGTGCTTCTTTTGATTAACATCCTAATATGTGTCTAAATACACATATATTTTATATTATTTAACCCCGCAAAAACGACCAAAAACACACAAATGACCATATAAATGTTACAAATATTATTGAAATGTGTTTTTATGTGATTCAGGTACAAAAAGATTGAAAACAAGTGAAAAATGATCAAAGTTCACACAATTGTCAATTTCAGTCCCTGAAGTATCACCAATTTGCAAAACTAGTCCTTGAAGGTTTAAAATGAAAGAAAAGTCAACTTAAGTCCTTGGACAATCAAACTTGTTCAAAATAGTCCCTGGATGAAAGTTTTCTACAAATGGCAACTTTTACCCCTCAAAATCCAAAATTGACATAAAAGGTCCTTGGAAGTTTTAAAAATGGAAATTTACAATTATGGTCCTTGTACTAATGTTAATTGGCAGGTGTGATCCCTGGAATGAAGTTTGGAAGTTTGTCACATCAGGCCCCTCAAGTTTCAGAAATTACAACTTTAGTCCTTGGGCTTATCTATTATACAAACCAAACGGATCCTTTATACTTCATAAACCCAAAACCATATCCAGCCCAACACCTAACCCAACCCAACTTGTATAAATAATAAAACCGGGGTCAAACAGTCAAACCCACTTCCTTTCCCCCTTTTCCCTCCTTCTTCCTCACACATCACTGCAACACCAAACCACCATCACTGCTCCATACCAGCCCACAATATTCACTCCACCTCACCCCCAGCTGTCTCTTACACCAATACATCCCTCCAAAATTCTTTAATTGCAAAAATTACGGCTGCAAGTTATCTTTGAGACTTTTGGCGCCAAAAGTAACTTTGATGGCTAGGATGAGTTTTAGTCAATCAATGGACAAGATTAAAGGTGGGATTTGACCAGAAAACCAAGTGGAACTCAGAATGTTATAAAAGAGAAGAGGAGGCAAGAGAAGAAGACACCTTTGGATTAGCCTAGGTCACGTAGTTAATTAAATATACTGCTTTCTTTAATTTCAAGTCATTTTATTGCTTTCAATGTTGTATTACTCCTTAAACAAGTGTAATAAAACATTATTTACAGTTTTATATCAATCTATCTTTAAAATTCATGTTTTCTTATCCGTACCATTTAAATTTCTTGTCATTTAATTTCTTGTTGATTATAGTTGTTTAATGGACT
This sequence comes from Artemisia tridentata subsp. tridentata, assembly GCA_021014915.2. Taxonomy (NCBI): domain Eukaryota; kingdom Viridiplantae; phylum Streptophyta; class Magnoliopsida; order Asterales; family Asteraceae; genus Artemisia; species Artemisia tridentata. The sequence continues at coordinate 85,905,465 of CP139509.1, forward strand.
CAATTAGTTAACATAAGCTCCTGACAAAGCTTTAAAGCTTTTAGAAACATTAATTCAGTCTTAGTCTTTAAAATTCAGAAAATACTAAAAAATCAAGAAAAACAATGAAAAACCAAAAATAATGAAGTGTTCTTGGTGAAACTGTATGGAGCAAGGTTAATTGTGGATTGCCTTTGGTTTAGAAGCTTTGTGGAAAGCCTTAGGATGTGTTCTGTGGCCTTGGTTCTCAGTTTCAAGCAGGATGCATTTGTAAGCCCTTTTTTACCATTTTTTGCATTTCATAGTTCTAGTCTTTAATATGCTTTGATTTTCATGTTTTCCTACTTAATTGTTGTTTGTTAATGATTATCTAGCTTAATCTTAGGTTGTTATGTTTTGAAATTGATTGTGGCTTGAATTAGTAACTTGACTGCCTATATGCTAGTTTTTGAGAAACCTAGGCTTGAACTTTTGTGACTACTTGTTTAAGCTTAAAAAGGTCCATTTTGACAATTTGGTTCCTCTGGATTTGATAGAATTGGTTTACACAGTCATTTGCTTTGAAAACTTCAGTTTAGTCCAATTTAAGGATTGTTTGGATTTGATGGTGAATCTGTGTTGTAGGCTGTGTTAATGGTTGTTCTTGTTTGATGTACTCTTTATATGGCCTAATTACCTCAGTTGAACCTTAATCAAATGGTCTTACATATGAAAAAGTCAAATTGACACTTGATCCTATTTATGTGTTGACTGTGAGGTTGTTGGATCCTTGAATCCTGCATATGTGTTTAAATGTTGTTAGGTTAGCTTTATTTCATGTTCTTATAGCTTAATATAACATGTTTAATCAGTAGATTAAGATTTAAGTTCATGTTAGTCAACTTAGATCATAAAATTAAAAAGTCAAAAATTTCTGCATATGCCCTGTGCAGGCCAGTTTACCCGTTTTTCAATTCCTTGCACAATCTTTATTAGTTAGCTTTAGCTTGTGTAAATTATTGTTTTGTGTAGCCCATGTGGCTTATTTGTTATGTCTATTCTTGTTTTTCCATTTGTAGCTTAATTAGATAGCTTATTTCACCCACCTTTTTTGTCCCATCTAACTCACTCCACTGAAGCAAACAGTGGAGTTGGAGTTGTTTTCTTAAGCTCATTAAATAGCTCATCATTGACCCTTAGCTTGTGATAATTGGCTTCATGTGAGGCTAACCAATCATACTCAAAGGTTCAGTGCTTGTTGAGCTTTCTTAAGCTTATTTGATAAGTTAAATTAGAGCTTGTTGTTTGCCCCATTTGCTGAGTATACTGAGTAATCAGTGTACTCATGCTTATTTCATAAGCTCTTAAAAAGCTCATTTGTGGTCATAAGCTTGTGTGGTTTAGTTTTATATGAAGCTTATCCACCCATCCATATGATCTTGTGCTTAAATTCCCCCTAGCAGCTCATTTACTAGGGCTGCTAGTAGCTTTTTGACTTGTCCATTTTGATAAGTCTGCTGGCTTATCAGTATACCCATAGCATTTTCATAAGCTCACAAAAAGCTCATTACTGGGACTTAGCTTGTGAATTTTGTTTCTTTTAGAAGCTAATCCACTAGATAATAAGTTCCAGTGCTTTAATTCCATGTTCTAGCTTATTTGCTAGGGCTGCATCCAGCTTTTTGTTTGTCCCACATTTTTAGTATACACTGAATCAGTGAATTGAAGCTTTTTCAAAAGCTCCTCAAAAGCTCATCTGTGGACCATAAAGGTTGAGCTTGGGCTTTTTGGAAAGCCAACCAACCTGGCTTGCTACCTCAATATCCTCTTTGTGCTTTAGAGCTTATTTAATAAGCTTATCTTGCCTCTAAAGCTATCAGCAGAATCACTGCACTATCAGCAGGATTGCTAAAGCTAGCAGCAGGTTGATTATCTGGATTTGCTTATTAGCTTATATGAGCTTATTAAGTGAATTCCAGTGCACCATGTTGTATATACTTGTTCATATAACTTGTGTACATCTTATTTTATCTTTTGTCTCCTTTGTAAAGCTTTTTTTCAAGCTTATTTCAAGTTTCATCTCAACAGTTAAGCCAAAAGCTTAACTGTCTTGAGTCATAAGCTCACATTTTGCTTATTTTGAAGTTTGTAAAGTTTTGTTTTCATTAAACTTGTTTAATATCATTGTATAATTAGTTCCAGAAAAAGAAAATCCAAAAAAAAGAGCTTTTACAAATAAGTGAAAGCTTCTATTTAGAAGCTTATTTGCTTATTTGCTTATTTTTGTTAAGCACTTGCTGTTTTTAGATTTTTCTTAGCTTCTTATATTTATTTTATAATTATGTAAAAAGTTTTAGATTTTTCTTTATTCATTTAATACTTTTAATAAATCAATAATAGTTTTTAATAATTAATAATAGTAAATAATTAATAATAAATAGAATAATTGTGTAATAAATACATTTTCAGTTTTAAAATTGTTTTATAATATTTTAGATTTTTCAGATTCTTTATGTTATTTATTTAGGTTTATTTTAGATTTTCTTATTATTTAATTCATTATTAAATACATTTAATTCATTTTTAATTTATAATAATTAAGTAAATAATGTAAAAATTCATTTTAATTTTCTAATAATTTTCTTATCTTTTTAGGATTCCAAAAATATGATTTTCACATTTATGGGAGTTGTATTGGACTGAATTCACTTTTTATTTTGTTACGTTTACGTAATTGTTACGTAAACGTACGCGTTTTAGTTTTTTAGGTTTTCTTAACTTTTTAATAAGTTTGTAAATTATAAATAAATATTTTAAGTTTATTTAATTTGCATTTAAGCCCCTAAGGCATGCAAATCCCTACTATAGTTATAATCGTTTTGTTTTTGTACGTTTACGTTTACTTGAATTTAAACGTACGTTTGTATATCGTTTACGTTTTTAGGTTTCTGATTGCACGTTTTTAAACGATATAGCTGTGACAGAGCTATCACTATTCACATTCCTAGTGTTAGTCAATCAGATTCCTGTTTATATTAATTCATATACACTTTCCTGTTCAACATCACACACATTCGTTGTATTACATCTTTCACACCTCGTTGGGACATAACGACCCGGGGATATAATTCTATACTCCCATGGATTTAAATTGCATTTTTCTCCCTTATAGTTTGACTCGTATGGTTGACCATTCACAAGTGGTTGGCTGATATAAAGATGACTGTTCGGGAGAGATCACATCCCACCATTGGATTAAAACAGAATCGATCTTGGCCTTTGATACCACTTTGGTGCCCATTTTATCCCTCGGATAGGTGAGGTGGGTTTGACTTTGGGAATGGTGGAAGGGAACAATCTTGTTGGGTGAGGTACGAAAGTGGTGAGGTGATGGGTGTACTTTGGTGTTTAGGCGGGAAAGAATGGGGAAGAAGAAAGGGATGGGATGGAAGAGGTCAGAGTTTATTTGACCTAATTTGTGTTAAGATAAAACCGGGTATTGGGTAATTGGGTTAATTGTGTGAGATGGGCTGGGTTTAATAATTGGTTGGGCTTTGGGTTAAAATGTTTTAAGGATGAAATGGGATGGTTTTGAGTTGGGTTAAATTGTTTAAGGGATTTAGGATTAGAATGAAATGGGTTTAAACTTTGAGGGACCATTCATGTAAAGTCTGAAAATCCAGAGACCATGGCTGTCAATATCTGAAAAATAAATCCAAGGATCATTTGTGTTGTTTTGGTATTTTGGGGGTTGACTTTGACTTTGACTTTGGCTTTTCTTGATCAAATGCACACTTGTTGTCGAATCGATCCAAAAATGCTCGTTTTCGCTCCGTTTTCAATCCTTTGTACCTGAAACATGTAAAAACACAAAACCAAGGATATCTGCAATATATTCGGGTGTTTTTGGTCATTTTTGTGTCTTAAATGGGTGTAAAATGATGAGTATTTACACACTCATCAATCCCCCACACTAAGCTATTGCTAGTCCCTAGCAATCCGATCATATGAAGCAATGAAAGAAACCAAGTATACCCCGTTTTGACTTTTTTATTTGATGCGAGAAATTTAAACTAGAACATAAATAAATAACATGCTTGATTTTCAAAAATGGTATCATGGAACGGGATTCACACAAAATGGGTGTCTCCAGGGAATTGATATCGTCATCCTCTTTTTATACTCCCAACTAAGCTTAAACTCAATGTGCAAACGTTTTTGTAAAATGCTAACGCTACTTATACTAATAATCTATGTAAGCCGAAACTTAACTTTTCACTCCCACAATTTATTCAAGTTAGGTGACTGTGCTCATTTTCAAAATTTTGACCGCAAAAATCGACGTTTATTATGGTTGCCATTCGTTTAAGTCAAATACTAATTTACCGGGAACCTCGGAAATCTAAGGATCAAAAGGGCCTTTTCCATGTAGCGGCTTTCTTCTCGGCACATCCCAAACCAGTTGGTTTTAGGTGACCAGGCTTTTGACACCCCACAGAGAATAGTACCGGAATCAGCGGAATTTCGATTTCAAAGATTTTGGATATTCCCACTAAGCTAGTATTAAATACTTAACTAAATAACAACAAATGATCATTTAGAGATTAGAGACTCAAAGACGAGATCACTCCATGTAACGGCTTTCTTCTCGGCACATCCCAAACCAGTTGGTTTTAGGTGACCAGGCTTTTGACACCCCACAGAGAATAATTCCGGAGATTTCGAACCCCTTTGAAATCAACAATCTACTAAATTACCGTTTAACCTTTATACAAAATCGACGAATCCAAGTTCAACTTCCGATTTAAATTTAAAAGAAAGCAATTTCTACATTTATTAACATATATATCTTTATTTTTGCAACATCAAAATTTATTGCATTTTGCAATATCATTCCATTTTATTTTATTATATTTTTTTCACTTTTCCTTTTTTCATTCTTTTTTTTTTTTTTTTTTGTCATATTAACATTTCGGAACCAAGACTAAACGGCTTTCAGGGAAACCAATGACTAAAGCTTTCAGAATAAAAAAGGATCCAGGGCCGATTTCAAATCGTAACTAAGATTATAATGTTTTCGTCAAAAATTTAAAATAAAAAGTTAACTCGGCTCTATACAAATGTATAAAAATTTGTTGCATAACAACATGATTTTGCGTTCAAACGTTTGAAAACAGCACGTATTTAATCCGATTAGTTATCTTCTGGAGAAAAGCCATAGATTACTTGTATAAGCTCTAAAGAAAACCAACTATTCTACGCTTAGCATTTTCATTTGCACAAATCGTAAAACCTTAGTCTAATCGTTAAGGAAGCAGCTAGATCAACACTCTAGCAGAGTCGAGATTCCCTTTGTTCTAACCTAATCAAGACTAAACACTACTTTTTTATTGCAATTTCTTATCTAAAAATGACAAAAATTTTAAAATTTTGGTCAAAAACGGGGGTACTAGGGACTAGAAGGTACACATGTGACAAAATTCGAGAGAATTTCCCCCCACACTTAGAATTGAATATTGCCCTCAATATTCAAAGTACCGGTTACTATGCCGACACTTAGAACGTAAAAAGGTAATACCACTAGCCAAGTGTGGAACAGAAATCTCCATTTTTCACAAAAAAGGTTGAAAAGATATCCCTAGATAATCGTTAGCAAAAGGATAGGATATTGGGCGGCTGGATTGAAAACAGGCGCGTCAATCAACACTATCCAAGGGAAACCTGAAAATCAGAGCAAACAACACAAAGGCCAAGCACAGTGGGACTCCCCCACACTTAGTTGTTAGAAAGAAGAAAGAAGTCAGAAACATGGGTTGTCACCCATGTGGTGCTAATGTTTTTGTTAACCGAGTCACTAGCTTGACTCGAACCCGAATTCATTTGTCCATGGGGAAGCAAGTGGAAAACCAATCTCAATCGGACTTTCATTCAAATTGTTTGGATAAACACTTGAACATGAGAAAGTTCCACTCCGATGAGATACAACCCGCGGTATTTCAATAGAAGAAACTATTAGGGGCGATACCGGGGTCAAATATGGTGTCCTCATTCCCGTAGGAGAAAAGGGAAAGAGCAATCACACCATATGTGATGAAGAGAAGCAAGATTTTTATTATTATCATCATGTAAAACACTTCATCATCAGAAGCATCATCGGCTTCAACGGGAGGGAGGGTTGGGATACAATCTTCAAGAAGTAAATCTTTCAACACACCTCCTCCCACACTTAACTCGTCCTCCAGATCAAAACAAAAATGATCATATTCAGGAGGAGATATCACATGAGGGAGTTCAATCGAGAACTCCTCATGATATCGATCATTTTCATCAAAATGAAATACATCATACTCGGGAAGAGACATATAAGAATGGGAAGTGGTATTTACACTTCCCGTCTCTTCCAAATGATTGATATCAAAACGAAAGGCTTCATAAGCCGAGAGTGAATAATCCGGATGAGGAGTGGGATTGCCACTTCTCTCCTCTTGATCATTAAACACAAAACTCTCTCAAATTCGGGAAAAGCATCCTCGAGCTCGAGCTCGGAAGGATAAGATGGCTTTTCCACAACAACATCATCCTTTGGGGGAGAGCAAACAATGGTTCATCAAAAACCATCTTTTCTAAAATCGGGCCATCTCCCCCCGGATCAACATCGGGTTCAACAATTTGAGCATCAAACAAGAAGACCTCGAACTCTTCCATAGAGATATCACTTCCCTCAATCGGAGGAGAAGTAATGGAAGAGTCGGAAATGATTGGTGCAGAAATAGGAGTGGAATTTTTAGTTCCATCCATAGAATCAACAATCTCGATACGACAAACCGATTCCGGAGATGGGATAAGTGGTGTGCTCTTAGAGCTAGCAATTTCCACCACTTTGTAACACCCCCAAATTTGGTTTGTAGCAGCGGAAAAGTAATTTGGGTGTTACGGTGAGGATCGAAGTTTAAATCTCAGAAAACGGCCCGGAAAGGGCGTTTTGAAAGTTATATGTCATTCAAAGAATATTCTTGATACAAAAGTGAATTATTTGATTTGAAAACCCCATGAGAAAATGTGATAATTTGGGAGGAATGACATATTTGATTTTACACCATTAAAGTTATCAGAGTAAAGGATGCCCGCTCCGTGTCTTGTCCTGCTCCGTTAATTACCTGAGATAAACATGCTTAAAAATGTCAACACAAAGGTTGAGTGAATCCATAGTGTTTATAGTAAATCAGATTGAACATAAGCTACATAAATCAGGAATATTGCAGTTCGTTATATATTGCCCTAAATCTCACAATCTCATATATTAACGGGGTGTGTGTGTGTGATATCATAAAATGATATAAATATGGGTGTATTTGGTTATCAATCCGGCTAGCGCAAAGTTTATCCATCCGGCTAACACAAATAGGGTGCATTTGGTTATCTATCCGGCTAGTACAAAGACTATCCATCCGGCTAACACAAATAAAGCATCTTAGGCAATATTAATCAGGAAGGCTTACAGAAAAATACTTATGTTCGGTTTTGTAGCATGTATCTCCCCACATATTTAGAAAAACGTAATAAAAAGTGGGACTATGAACTCACCTGGAGCGTATCCGGCAAGACGAAATTATAAGAGCAAGTAAACGATCACGAAAAATCCTTCAATACTAGACCTAAATATAAGCGAAGTCTAAGAGTCTAACTTACGACTAATAACGAATGTGGAAAGGATAAATCGTATAACGATTTGATTGGTGATGTGAGTGTGTGATATGCTTAAAATGCCTCAAGTTAAAAATATAATATATCTATAATATTATCTCGGTTCTTTATCTCAAACGACCCAAAATATTACTTTTCCGAAATATACTGAAATAATATGCAAGTGAAATTGCTAACATTTCTAATATCGAAACCTTAAATAATGCATAACTAAAAATGTAAAATGCATATGAAATGAAGGGTGAAAATAGAAAATAAATAAGAATGTCAAGTAAGTTAAATAGGTCCTTGTTCTTTTCAGATTTCATCCTTCTTAGTCTAACTGTGGTTGCGTTACGTCGTTAGTCCTCGGTTAAGTCCAAAGTCCATAATAGTCCAAAATTTGTCCATATGTCCATATAAGGCTTGAAGTCCAAAGGTATGTCCAATTTAAATCCTTTATAATCTGTTTTAGCAGCTTCAGTCCACGGGTTACACGGGTTGGCAGTTTTGGTCCTTCCGGTTAACTCGCGTTACATTTTTAGTCCTTTTTGCATAAAAATGACGGGAAAAATATTCTGAAAATTTCTATAACTTTATTAAGTTTAATTTAACTTATTCTAATTGCTTATTCTGAAAAAGAGCTTATTTTCATATTAATGGGCCAACTAACGATTTAGCTTAAGGCCCAATAATAAATTTAGTGGCGAGGGCATGAAAATAGTTTTGGGCTTGGGCTTGGGCTATTGTTATGATTCTGAAAATATGCCATATGGGCCTGTTGGGCTGGTAAATCACAAAAACTTAGTGGGCTTAACTCTTAGTCCACTTCAAAAATCATTTAATTTCTAAAGTTTGTTATATTTATTTTTACTAGCGAGTAGCTTTAAACTAGTGGAGTTTTGAGGGTCATAAAGATCTTATAAGGTCGAACTCAAAACACCAAATAAGTAACTAGCTGGGTGATCTATTGAATGGTGTAAAATATGTGATCGTTGTTTGTTTCAATTGTAAATAAATAAAACTCGAGTTGTACCAGTCGCACAGGTGCAACTGAGGACTTTTGAAAATAAACTAAGTCTCCTCTTTAAGGCAATTGTTGTAGCGTTTAATGAAAGATTGTTTCTCTGTGATTTTTACGTGTTGTTAAAACGAGAAGGGTAGCTAGTTGGGAGTTTTATTGGGTCGTGTGAAGGGGACGTGTAGTCATTAGGTCCTAGTCGTGGGATACGAAGTCCTTTTGAATGTTACTTTGAGTCGGTTTTCTGTGTATCGAACTCGTGGCATATTTTAGCTTTTTCTCATGTTTTAGCCATACGTGAGGTTTACTTATTAAGCGATGCAAGTTTAAAATATGAGAACAACGAGAGGTGATGGTTGGTATTCCACAAAGCGAATTTAATAACGTGCATGGTTAAATTTATGTCACTGTGGTGTTCGAATATAAGGATGCTTTACATTTTAGCAAGGATTGATGCATGTGAGTTAATGTATGCTATTGAATGAGAATCAAATGATGCATGCATGGCTTGCTATCTAGTAGTGAAAGTGAGTTATGATACAGTGGTACGTGTTGCTTTGGATATAGTCACAGAAGTATTATAGAACTTAATTTATACATATATATACGTTCGAACATAACTTAAAGTATGCATGTGTGAGTGAGTACGTGAGGTTTTAAATGTAAAAGAGAGCATGGTTACTTACTTCACCTTTGAAAAAGGTGGTGAGAAACTGAGGAGGTCGACTGGAAGCAGGTGTAAGTCAGTCCACTTAGCTAGCTGAGGTATGCTAATGCGTGGTGGGTTCTTACCCTTATCGCGTTTCTATGGATATTTGGTGAGTGAGAAAGAGTGAGATGCAAGTGGTATGGAGTAGGAGAGGTGAATGGGTTGTGTAGGAAGTTGGGTGGTTCGACAAGTTGCATGCAGTAACAAGGGCAGTAGGCTTTTAGCGTGTTTAAGGCATGTGTTTAAGGTTTTTAGTTCTTACTAAGTTTGCATCTCTAAGTTGTAATATACATGGCTGCTCTTGTGAAGTATACTGTGAGGGTAGAGGGAGTGAAAGGTAGGTATGGCAAATGATTAGAAGGGTGGGATCTTATAGAAAGGAGTCACACGTTTTTGTGGACTATATGACTCCACCGATTGAGAGTTACTGTGGTGTATGGGACAACTAGGCTAGTTCTACCGACATAATAAGACATTTGATAATGGTGAAACGTGGGAAATCTAATTCTTTACACTTGTGCTATCTTTGAGTTCGGGTTGTATTTTTAATATGGGAGAATTTGTTTTAGCGAGCTACAAACTCCTACCGCAGTCCTTATAGTCTTCTAAATGTCATAGTTATGCTAAATATATTATTAGGAGGGGGTAGGAATAAGAGCGGTTCAAGACGGTTTAGTTTTTGGTCTTCATATCTATACGTTTAGTTCGGATTGTGGCAACCAAAATGGCTCCTAATTCTACTCGACATTTATTAGTGGGATTGTGCATGTTCAAAGTTTAGTGGGTCGTATACAAATTGGTGTAAAAACATTAGCGAGTTGCATTTACAATTTGGAAGAAATCGAGTTGTTTTGGAGTGTGTCGGTTAGTCGAACGCATATAAGGTTTACATAAAGACTTTGGTTTCTAATGTTGGGCTTGTGCAGCGTGTGGTGATGGTGGGCTGTTTGTGGTGAAATGGAGATGGGCTTTGATCCGAGTGGTTTGCTTAGTTTACATTAATGAAATGTGATCTTTGTAATTAGGTTATGGTTATATTGGTTTTAGCTAACATTTGTAAATGGTGTAAAGGGTAACTTGTGATCTATTAGTCGTTGCGAAGTAAATATGTTTCATAAAGTACGTCGAGAACTAGTGCCGATATTTGTTACTCGTTACGATGTTGAGTCGTGGTGTAAATAAAATAACCGGAAAAATTTTAAATTCCCCCGAAAAAGTGGGTGTTGTTAAACGGGAAGTCGAGTTTATAATTAATTAACAAAGATTATCATGACGGATTTTCGTAGGATCTTACACACTTCCGTTGTGGTCTCCGGATCTTGTTCATCGTAATAAAAAACACTCTTAACTTCCGCATTACAACTTTTGAACCATTCACTTGAACCAGGGGCTATGTTCGTTGCTTTGAGCTCGGCATGTTTTTGTGCAACACTTTTGATCGTGAATCTTGAAAGTTTTGAGTTAATTCTTTCAGATTTTTTTTCAATAGTAGCAACGTTGCATTTAGACCCCTGATTAATGTTGAATGTGATCTTTTCATTTTCAACACGAATGGTTAACTCCTCGGCGTACACATCAATGAGAGCACGACTTGTTCTCAAAAAAGCTCTACCCAAAATGAGTGGAACTCGTGGATCGGCATCGAAGTTTACAACAACAAAATCTGTGGGAAATTGGAACTTTCCCACTTTCACGACAACATCCTCGGCTATTCCAAGCGGATAAGTAGTGGTACGATCCGCTAGCTCGAGTGTCATGCACGTAGGTGTAAGCTTTGGAAGAGATAGTTTTTCCCATATCGAGAGCGGCATGAGGTTAATACTTGCGCCAAGATCGGCCAAAGCGGAGCATTTCACCATCCCCGAGAAATCACACGGGATTAAGAACTTGCCAGGGTCTCCAAGCTTTTCGGGAAGCTTCTTGAGGATGACCGCCGAGCATTGCTCGTTTAATGGGGTTTTTGCCATCTCGACTAACTTATCCTTGTTGCTTAGCAACCCTTTGAGTGTAGTTGCAAACTTTGGCATGAGAACGAGAGCATCAGCAAAGCTTATGTCGAAGTGCATCTCATTGAAGATTTGGAAGAACTTTTCCATTTGTGCATTGTTTTTCTCTTTAAGCTTTTGATCATTAAGCCTTGAAGGATATGGTATTGAAGGCTTTGGATTTGTCATTGGAACATCGGGTTCCGGAATTGGAATTGGGACCACCGAAGGTTGGACGTGTGCGGTACTTTGTGGGCTTGAAAAATGCACCTTGTCCGTTGTCACCTTGGTATCCCGATTCACCTCCCCCGGTGGAGGGGGCATAGGAGTCGAGGGTCCATTATGTGTTTTACCACTTCGAGTGGCGACAGCTTTTAATTCACCCTTCGGGTTAGGAATGGTATTTCCCGGAAGAGCTCCCGAAGTTGAACCTTGATTCATCGAACTCATGAGACTGGCAAACATGTTCTCATTTTTGCTTTGAGATTGATCAATTTTGTAGTTTGTATTTCTAAGCTCACTTTTAAGCTCTTGACCCTGTTTTGACATTGAGGTTTGAAAATCATTTTTCAAAGTGGTGATTTGATTTTGCATTGACCTCATGTTGGCCTCATTTAACTTGATGTAGTTAGCAAGTTCATTTGAGGAACCAACGGGGGCTTGGTAATGAGAAGCTTGAAAGCCTTGATTGAAATTACCCCCTTGGGTTGGGTATTGATTGATCGGGACTTGAAATTGATTTTGAACATTTTGCCCTCTCGGTTGGTTTTGATTGAATCTATTTGGATTGTTGGGTTGAGAAAATCCGGGTGGTCCATTTTGATTGTTAGCACGATAGTTTGGGTCAACTTGAGGACGGTATTGATTACCTCCTTGATTGAGAGACCCGACTACCGGATTAACTTCACATCGACTACCATCGGTGGCAGTACAATTGTAGTATGCATGAGGACCACCACAAGTGACACAAGTTTCTTCCACCGCTTTGATTTGAGTGGGTGAAGAAGTTTGTGGGGAAGATTGTTTCTTTTGCTTGGAGAGAACCAAAGCTTGAATAGCCTCCGTGAGTTTGTCAATTTTAGCATCGGTGCCAGAAGAACTCACGGTAGAATGAGTAGAAGGTGAAGCATTCACTTGTGAAACAACTTGCTTGCTTCGTGTTGTGTGAACCTTAGACTTATTCTCAATGATGGCTAAAGCATCTTTAGTCGTCCGATACAAGAGATTACCACCGGCGGCGGCATTTAGAGAGTCTTGATCGGAATGGTTCAAACCATTATAGAAGGTATCGAGTTGATGTAACTCGGAGAAACCATGGTGAGGACATTTGCGAAGTAATTCTTTAAAACGGTCCCACGCTTCACTAAAGGATTCATCAAATTTTTGAGTGAATTTGGTGATTTCATTTTTAAGGCTTGTGGTTTTTGATGGAGGAAATAATTCATTCACAAATTTCGACACCAAATCTTCCCATGTTTCAATAGAACGAGGGGTTTGTTTTTCAAGCCAAGTTTGGGCTGCCCCCTCGAGAGAGAAAGGAAAAAGAAGCAATTTGATTGCCTCTTGAGGAACATTTCGGTATTTGATGGTAGAGGTGATCTTGTTAAACCATCGAATGTGTGAATGAGGATCGTCCCTCTCAAATCCGAAATATTGACTCGAAGTTACTAAGGTTAGCAACCCGGTCTTTAGCTCAAAGCTATCGGCAACGATTGCCGGAACAACGATAGCATCTCCGTAACCCTCGGTGGGTGCTTGGAGAAGCTCACACATGGTACGTTCCTCCGCCATTGTGACAATGGGAGGAATGGGGTTAGGAATAGCACGAACTTCGGGTTCGGCTATTGAGGCGGAATGCCTACGATTACGTCTTCGATTACGTCTTCCCGTAGTATGTACGAGTTCACGTAAAGGGCTTGTCGACGGAGAAGAACGAGTGAGCATGCACTAACAAAAACAATTTCAATTAAAACAAGACCGAGGCAAAACACAAGTGAACTTAAACCTTAAATCAAACAAGCGTACGGTAGCTCTTTAAAAGATAAACGCGCAGAGTGGCGGGAGAGAAGAATGGATCTCTCTTCGGTCTGCAATTTAATGTCAAGACCTACCTTAAACCACTTGTATAGGTTGTTTATCAATCAAAGGTGAGCCGAATTCGCAAGCGACACAAAGGCAAGTTTTAATCTTTTGTTTGGGAACTTATTAATGGTCATACCCCCATTTAGGTAGTATTCTATCGATAATGTTTCTCGATGATGCTTTTTATTGTTTATTAATTTAACAAGAAAAACGGAAAATCTTTTTGTATTTTTTTTTTATTTTTTATGATAATATATATACAAAAGAAAAGAAAAATATTTTTGTGTTTTATAATTTTTTTTTGGAAGTGATAACTTCGTGAAGAAGGATCTCAAGTCACTAATCGTTTAAACCTTAAACGATATTGTCGCAACACAACCTACCCGGCAGCGGCGCCAAAATTTGATCCGTGTGTGAGTATTAGGGGTGTTCAAAAAATCCGAGAAACCGAAGAACCGAGCCGAACCGCTCAATCCGAAACCGAAAAAACCCGAAACCGAAAAAACCGAAACCGAAAAAACCGAAACCGAAAAAACCCGCTTATCACGGTTCGGTTTCGGTTTTTATTTTTTGATATCCGCGGTTAACCGAACCGAACCGTGATTAATACATGAAGGTTTTTTTAACTAAATATTCAAATAATTGTACAAATATTAATTATATTAATGCACTAATTTTATTGTATAACGTCTTTTTCGCTCCTAATATGAACATTTCTAAACATTTATATGTTAAAGTTGATAAATGTGATTGTAATCTATAAACGTCGAATAACTATTATTTTTTTAATTGATTATGTATGGATATTTGAAAACAATTATTCTAACGGGATAACTTTTATATGACTATTATCTATTAAATGTCATTTAATTTTACTAAAATGACATTTTACGTTCTAGAACATGTTATTGTTTAAAAGGTTAAACTCGATTAAATGGTCTAAAATGGTTAACCGTGACCCGAACCGCGGGTAACCGCTCATTTCGGGTACCCACTTGTCCGGTTACCCGCCTAGTACGGTTCGGTTTCGGATAGTAAAATTTATTACCCGCCCCGCGATGGATAATTTAAATCTTCCAACTAACCGAACCGAACCGCCCCGCGAACACCCCTAGTGAGTATATATATAAATATAGTATCGTGCACACGTGATACGTGGGAAATGACAAGTCAATCCTTTAGAAAAAGACCAACTTGTAAAACCCGTGAGTGTGATGTGTGAGATACCGAATAAGTGATTACCCGGGTCGTGTCCCAGCGAGGTGTGAATCGAGGATTTCGTTTTAGGTTCGGAATTAAAATGCTTGATGATTTGATTTGGATTTGTGGTGTTTTTTACTTCTAAATGAAATTAACAAATTAAGACTTACGTTAGTTTAAACTAGAAACGCGAATCGGGGAATATAAAAATGAGCATAAACGCCAAATTTAAGAAATACTAATCATACGGGTGCCAAATTATTTTTCCTAAATGACAAAAGAAAATTTTGAAGAAAAAAGAATTTTATTTTTTGACTTTTTTATTTTTTTATTACGAATTAAAAACTATTTAAACTAAATTAATTAGGGAAAAATAACAAATGAAAAGTAAAAATTATGAAAAATTAACAGGAAGTAAATTAAGCTATAACTAATCTAGGAAAAATATTGGATCCTAAAAAGCTAATGAAATAAGCATTGAATTAAGCTAAAAAGCAGTTTAAGCTTAAAAGGGACAAAACCACTATAAAAATAAAAAAGAGAATAAGTAACACAAGCAGAACATAGAGCAGATGGTAGTTGTGCTATGTTGTGATTCAAGGGGCCCAGGTTCGAATCCCACACACAACCTTTTTTGCAAAACTTTTTTATTTTATTTGTTTTTTTTTTCAAAACTGATTAAGCAAAATCAGATAAGCATTTTTTGAAACTGAAAAAACATTTTTTTTAGCTCACTGATTAGTGAGCTTTATAAGAAAAGAAAAAAAAAAAAAAAAAAAAAAAGCAAACAACAACAAAAAGCTAGGCTAGGATAGAAAAAGCTACATAAGCTACAAATAAGCTACAACAGAACTGAGACAAGCTGGACAACTATTAATAAGCTGAAATGACAACTAATAACCCACAAACTCTAATGGAAAAAGCACATGGACATCACAAAATAAGCTAAAAGTTAACTGCAGTCTGCTGATGTGGTGTGCACAGGGCAAAACTAGGCAGTTTCAAGGCCTTCAAAAGCTACTTAATAAAATTCCTAAAAATCTGAAAAAAATTGGGATCACAAAGATGAATAGCTGAACTTTAGTTGACCCAAAATTTAGCTCACAACAACCTATGTAGAGGAAATTAAAAATCAAAGAAAATTCTTAAAAATGGGGAAAATCAAAAGTTTGGTCTGCTATGATGTGCAGACCTGGGTTTGCAAAAGGCATACACCCAAGTGATTTATCCAACCTTTGTATCAACTGATAAGACTCAATTTACTCAGAACTTGGACAAGAAAAAGCTCAAATCAGCTTATTCACTAAACTAGCTTATGTGGTCAGTTATCACTTATCAGTATACCACAGATCATCTACATTGGCCAAATCCTTAAAACCAGACCATAACAAACTAAGAACATCTTAACCATGCTAAATTATCCAAGATTCAAACTATCAAAAATGCACATATCAAATTCCTACCCATTTTGACCCAGTTTCAAACATTGACCCAAACACTCCTTTAGATGATCTGGATCAAAATTGAAACTGAGAACCACCACTTTAACTAATTGCACTGACTTATAAATGGTTTACTGAATTGTTAAAACTGATATAAGAAATTTGCAAACCAGGAATAAGCATAAATTAAGCAGAACTATATCTAACTGTTTTTGGACTTTTTAAGGTTTTCTTAACAATACTGAAACTTAAGCTTATACTAACCACCAAACTAGCTTACATATACCTCAAATAGAACAGATAAACACAAAAAAACAATAAGCAGTAAAATAAGCAGTAGTACAGTGCGTTGACTAAAGTTGACTTTTAAATAAAAAAAACTTGAACTTGAGTTACAATACAGGAAAAGAAAATAAGCTAAAACAAAGTACCTTAAATTAAAAAATGCTAAATTAAACCTGCCATTTAAGGCTACAATTCAACCTATTTATACTAAACACTAAGACTAATGGTTCTTCACTCTCTTGTGCTACTTCTGTGAGGGAAAACAGTGTTAGGAAGTCACTTGTGCTTCTTTTGATTAACATCCCACCATTGGATTAAAACAGAATCGATCTTGGCCTTTGATACCACTTTGGCGCCCATTTTATCCCTCGGATAGGTGAGGTGGGTTTGACTTTGGGAATGGTGGAAGGGAACAATCTTGTTGGGTGAGGTACGAAAGTGGTGAGGTGATGGGTGTACTTTGGTGTTTAGGCGGGAAAGAATGGGGAAGAAGAAAGGGATGGGATGGAAGAGGTCAGAGTTTATTTGACCTAATTTGTGTTAAGATAAAACCGGGTATTGGGTAATTGGGTTAATTATGTGAGATGGGCTGGGTTTAATAATTGGTTGGGCTTTGGGTTAAAATGTTTTAAGGATGAAATGGGATGGTTTTGAGTTGGGTTAAATTGTTTAAGGGATTTAGGATTAGAATGAAATGGGTTTAAACTTTGAGGGACCATTCATGTAAAGTCTGAAAATCCAGGGACCATGGCTGTCAATATCTGAAAAATAAATCCAAGGATCATTTGTGTTGTTTTGGTATTTTGGGGGTTGACTTTGACTTTGACTTTGGCTTTTCTTGATCAAATGCACACTTATTGTCGAATCGATCCAAAAATGCTCGTTTTCGCTCCGTTTTCAATCATTTGTATTTGAAACATGTAAAAACACAAAACCAAGGATATCTGCAATTGATGAACTCAAATAAGTACATTTTATTACTATCATTTATCCTATTAATTTGACTTGTTTTATTATATTATGTATGAGGATTGATACTTAATCGTTTACTTTTGTAATTCTCAGTTGAAAACAAGCATTTGGTGAAACTTGGCGATTTTGGACTAAAAACGGAGTAAAATGATCAAGATTGGAGTTGGTTGTTGGAATGAAGAGAATGAAGACCACTGCCTGACTTTGAAGAATGCGCCGCATGGATTTATCCCATGCGCCGCATATGAAACTTTGGTCAACGAAGAATAACCAGCTTGTTCTGCTCCAGATGCGCCGCATCTCACTCATGACATGCGCCGCATCGCTATCAAGATCTCACCAGATACGATCCAAGATACAGGAGGACATGCGCCGCATCCAAAGATAAAGATACGCCGCATCTTCTGGCGGTGTACGAATATTCCTGAATATTATAATCTTGGACCCCACGCGAAGTTAAGTACATGCGCCGCATCTACTCCTTAGATGCGCCGCATCTCACCCTCAGACAGAAACTATAAATACCCCAAGACCAGACGAATTTCAAAGGACATATACTATAACCGAAGACCGAAGACCAGAAACCTAGGACGAATTCAGTCAAGGAAGCAGCACAAGACACACCCAAATCAAAGATACAAGAGCTGTAAGAAGGTGCTGCATGTGTTTAATTCATTAAGTAGTTTTGTTTTATTGTGTTAGTAAACTTTAATTCATCAAGATTGGTGGCTTGTGTAACGTGACAACGGAAAGGTTGCACTCCCTTAAAACTGCTTTCTCATTAATTAAAGTTTATATGTTAGTGTCTTTGGTGACTTTTATTAGTGCATTGATAACCTCTGTGGCTAGCTGAGCGTTGATCGGGTCGCCATGCCTCTGCCCTCGCCTGTTTATTAGATGCCTATGCATTCTATGGTCTGTAGAAAAGTAGGAGAAAGATAAAAAGGATAGTCATAAGTAATCATTAAGGGTTTACTCGCCGATAAGATTAGAACCAACGAGAAAGGACTTAATCTCGGTGCGTTGCATCGAACTATACACTTCATATAACACTAGCAATAAAACAAGTGACAAACTACTTATTATAAGGACAGCCCTCTTATTGTCTCGAGTATTTATCTTTGTACGTGTGTGCTACTTGCTGATTCGTGCCTATTGGTTTAGTTTATTATTTAATTGCAACCAAATCGTGCCAGTCTCTCAGGCTGAACCCCTTGCGTTAGATTAGATTGTATAGCTAACTTAATATATTAAAATACTGATTAGAATAACTAGATAATACGTTCCACTCTTAGTGATCGACACTCTACTTACCATTATATTCATACTGACCGGGTACACTGCTCGTTAAGTGTGTGTGTTATTGATAAGTTGGCTAAATATAAATTTAAAACTTGAGTAGGCATTAAAACTGCTAAACCGCAACGACACATCACGCGCATCAAGTTTTTGGCGCCGTTGCCGGGGAGTGAATTGTTATTACCTGTTAATTTGATTAGTATTTTAATTAGGTTTTTAATTTTTTATCTAACCGCTAATTTTGTTGTGTATTAGTTTAATTTGCATTCATTGTACTATTTTGCATATTTTTTGTTTTTTTGTGTTATTTGTTTGCTTTTATTTGTTTTTATTTTCGTGTGTTTTATTTGTTTTTTATTTTTCGTATTTTCTGTTCTGCTATCGTTGTACTGAGCTAAATCGAACGATACGGCGCATCTGATCTCTCAGATACGGCGTATTGCGTTCAATTTTTTATAAAATACAACGCGTTTAATTAATTCGATACGACGCATCTTTTCCCAAGATACGGCGTATCTGTTTTTAATAAGAAAATTTTTCTAAGCAATAAAGTGATACGACGCATCTTTTCCCCAAGATACGGCGTATCTGTTTTTAATAAAAAAAATTTTCTAAACGTTAACGCGATACGACGCATCTGCTTTAGCAGATACGACGTATCTATTATTTTAATTAAAAACAGTTTGCGAATTATTAAACAGATACGGCGTATCGATTTTTATCGATACGGCACATCCTCTGAATCAAAAATCTCGTATTTTAAAACGTAACGAAAATACGGCGCATTAACTTTTGTTAATACGACGCATTTAACTTTAAATAAATATCGATTTTTGATAATTAAAACAGATACGGCGCATTCTAATTTCTAAAGCGGCGTATCTATTTTCTGAATAAAGTCTGATTTAATTTTAACGATTATAAGATACGGCGTATCCAACTTTCTGGATACGACGCATCGTCTGCAGATATCAGTAACTTTAATTTTTCGTATTCCGTTTTCGTTGTTGATTTTCTGATATATTACTTTCTCGAGCATACCCTACTGATATTTTTGTGTTGATTTCAGGAAGTGCATGACCAGGAGTTCTACGAAGAACTTGATTCAACCTTTCGACGATCCTGAACGAGCTTTTCATTCGCTTAAAAGGCTTTTCAACACAAAAAGTTTTGACACTTCAAGTTCATTTGAGCTTGATTATTTTTCTGAAGAGAAAGAGGAAGAAGAAACAGAAACAATGGGCGAAAACACTACTATGGAGGAATACATGAACAAAACCCGTGCTGATCACACTTCAGGAGTTGCTAGACCAAAGTTTGATGATAAGTCAAAATTTGAATTGAAGGGTCAGTTTCTCAAGGAACTAAGAGAAAACGCTTTCAGTGGATCGGAACATGAGGATGCTAATGAGCATGTTGAAAGGGTCCTCGAGATTGCGGATTTGTTTACTTCAGAAGGAGTCACTGACGATCAAATCATGTTAAGAATCTTTCCAATCTCGCTAAAAGGAGCTGCTAACAAGTGGCTAAGGAATGAACCTGCTAGTTCAATCACTACATGGGAAGATTTGAAGAGCAAATTCCTGAAGAGATATTGTCCACCTGCTAAGACTGCTAAAAAGATGGAGGCTATCAACAGTTTCAAGCAAGAACCTGATGAAACTCTTTATCAAGCTTGGGAACGATTTAAAGATTTATTGGTAAAATGTCCTCAACACTATCTAACCGCTATGCAGGAGATAATATTGTTTTATCAAGGATTGGACGTGCCTACTAGACAAATCTTGGACGCTAAGGGAGCTGTGCCTCAAATGAGTGCAGCCAATGCTAGGAAGGCGATCCAAGAAGCTGCTGACCATTCTCAAAAATGGCACGATGGGACCTCTACTAGATCTAAGAGCAGCACTAATTTTGATGGGATTGCTGCTATTCAGGCTCAATTGGATAAAATTAGTAGAGAGATGAAGAAGCGTGATGAAAGAGTGTATGCTGCCCAAGTTGGATGTGAAAAGTGCGAAGGACCTCACTATACTAAAGATTGCCCGAATAAGAATGAAAGTGAGACGTTTGAAGAAGCATATTACACCCAATTTGGACAACCATTCCGACCTTCAGGAAGATTTAGGGAAGCTAGTCCGGGATTCTATCAAAAGAACAACTTCAATCCCACTTATCAAGAAAGGAGGCAGACTTTAGATGACACTCTAAAGCAAATTATGGCCGATGCTGCTAAAAGACATGAAGAGAATACTGCTATGATCAAGGAAATCCGAGCTTCAACGGACACTACTACAAGAAATCAAGGAGCTTCGATCAAAGCATTGGAACAACAAATTGGTCAAATGAGCAAAGTTCTTCAAGAAAGGGGATATGGAAGCTTACCTAGCTCAACCGAAACCAATCCAAGAGATCATGTCAAGGCCATAAGCACTACTGAAGAAGTCACTCCTAACATTCCTTTTCCTAGAAGACCGATGAATGGTAATGATGGCGCAAGACCCGAATTTTTCTTTAATTCTTCAATCAGCTTAAGGAGATTACTAAAAGAAAAGACAAAGATTGAAGAGGAGATCAAGGCTACAATGAAAGAAGAGAGCTCTGCAACCGACTTAAATGCCTTGCCTCATAAAGAAGAAGACCCAGGAAGTTTTACTTTGCCTTGTTCAATTAATAATATATCTTTCAATAATGTGTTAGCTGACTTAGGAGCCAGTGTTAGTGTTATGCCTCTTAAGACATTCACTACCCTAGGACTAGGAAAATTAGCACCGACTAAGTTACTTATTGAATTGGCTGATAAAACAGTAAAACGACCTGAAGGGATTGCTAATAATGTGCTAGTTAAGATTGAGAAATTTGTTTTCCCTGTAGACTTTGTTATTTTAGATATGCCCGAGGAAGTTAAGATTCCTTTAATCCTTGGTCGACCTTTCTTGTCTACTGCCCATGCTAAGATTGATGTGTTTAAAAGAAAATTTTCATTAAGGGTAGGGAATAACAAACTAGTCTATAAGTGCCAAGATCCTGTTAAAAGCATAATTAGAGGAGTCTATGTGCTAGGATTAAGAGAGCGTATGGACCTCGATCTTGAAGCTAGACTTATGGGAGAAACATTAATTCAAAACAACTCAACTAATCCTAATCATGAGAACTTTGAGGAATTTATTGACCTTAATGTACCTACCGAGCTTAGACGCGATGTTGTTAATGATTCTGATGATGAGTGGTATGATTGCGTAGTACTTAACAAACGTAGGAGAATAGTTGAGAAAATAAATTTGAATAATGATGTGTTTATTGAACTACCACCCCACCTTGCTTATTTATGCTTATGTGATAATAAAAATTTCCCGTCTATCATTTTGTCATCTCTGCCCGTAAGGGACAGGACTCTGTTTATACAGATATTAAAGAGGAACAGCGTGGAAATCAAGGACGAGCAAGGAGTGTTCAATATTACTGAATTGGTGATGAGGGAGCGCGATGTTTCCGACTCCTTCAATGATCGATATTAATGAGCTGAACGTGAGTCTAACTTGAAGACTCTGGAATAAAGAGAAGTGCTTACCGGGAGACAACCCGGATTTATCTTTTTATTATTCTGTTTGTGTGTCGAGTCAGTCAGACCGCCGAAGATACGGCGCATCTCCATCCTGAGATGCGACGCATCTCCTGCAATGGTCATATCTTATTTTATTTTTCTGCATTTTTATTTTCGAATTTAAAACTTTTTATCAGTTTATTTTCAATGCGGCGCATCCCTGGTTAAGGATGCGGCGCATCTTTTATTCTGATCCGTATTTATTCCAGGCTCGATACGGCGTATCTTCTTCCATAAGATACGGCGCATCGACTGACCTGATGATTTTCATTTTCATTTTTTATGTTTTATTTTATCTAACTACTAATGTATTATGCAAGTTGAACCTTTCTTACCTTAGGTGTGCTTTGAAGCCTTGGTGGTATTATAGATTCCTGCATTTTCTGTGGATACATCTAATACGAAGCTTAAACGTTCTAATCCACAAGAAAGATGATTTTTGCTCATAAACAAATGGAGGATCATACCGAGCAAATCTCAGGGGAGTTTTTCTGTTCTAATTCTTTTATTTTCCAGTTTTTAACCTTTTATACAAACAACGAGGACGTTGTTTAACTTAAGTGGGGGGATTAGAGAATTAGAACACTTAACACTTACTTGTCCTAAACTTTTCAAAATATGCTTAAAAAGTGCTTAATATATAAAAATTTAAAATTTTTTAGCATGTTTTTGTTTAAGATCTAAGTTGCATAGCTGCACACATGACGTTATTTTCAAAAATTGTGATTTTTCAAAACTCACAAATCTATGAGTGTGCCGGTGACTTGTAAACTTTAGAACTTGGCTTGTATACTATTCGAGACCACCGTAATGAGTATTATTTTTATAATTGGAATGACTTGTCTAAATTGGTAAAATTCTAGGATTACACCCAAAAAGCCTTTATATGTTATGTGTTATTAACTAACTACACTGGTTAGTTAACCCCCGTATAAACCCCTTTGTTACTCTCATTTTTAGAGTAAGATACCCCTAGAAAAACACTCAGAGCCATTCCTTTCGTTTCTTACACCTATGTTTAAAATGTTTCGTTACACCTTAAACCTTAGCCTACCCTGTAGATTAGAATCCGAGGTTGGTTAATTGCTATAGGCGAAGTGTGTTTCCTTACATTACCTGTGTTCGCGTGCGTAATTCATTATCTATGGTTAGGTCGGGAAATTGCACAATGCAATTGGAGTGAAAGTAAATATTGTATATCTTTGAGTTTATTTTTCGTGTGTTTACTGTTTTCACTATTACCGTCATTTCTGAAGTTATGAAATGTATGGAAAAATTATCCAGAATTATCATTATAGTGATATGGTAAAATTTTACACATCTTTGTTTGAAAAAAAAAAAAAAAAAAAAAAAAAAAAAAAAAAAGAAAAAGAAAAAGAGAAGTTGGATGTTTGTTTTAACCAACGATGTAAAGTTATGTAAGTGGTCGATATCACCACTAATTGTTGTACTATATTTATGGATTGAATGGGAGTTGGCAGTTATGGGAACGTCAACTAAGGTTTATTCTTTGATTAAGATCTTGTTGAGTATAATTCGTGTCTACCAAAAGCGTGTGTTTCAAGTGTTAAAACGTGAGTTATTCAATGATATGAGTCTTATTCATGGGATGGTTGGGATAGTGATTAACCACACTTAGGATTTTAATTTATCTGTTTTGTTTATTTTTCATTTTACACCAATTTGTATCCCAAATATTATCCATACCCTACTATTCTTTATCCAACCAAACCTTTGATTTATTGAGATTAGGGATTTGAGCAATCTTAAGTATCGTAGTCGTGGATTCGGCTATGTATTTATGATTTTGTCGCCCTTTTTGATATATTATTATTGGTGAAAGTTTGGACCTATCTTTAGCCTATTCGAGTTAAGGATTTGAGCAATTGCAAGTATCGTGTTCGTGGATTCGATCATGTATTTGTGATTTTGTCGCCTTTTCTGGAATTTGAGATCGATAGAAAATAAGAATAATTAACCCTTAAGCCTAAAAACCCTTTTTACCGCTTTAGACTTGTTATTCCTTGGCTTTAGTGGTGGAGATGTGTATACTTGCCAAGCTTATGATAGAATATTCGTCGCGACTGGACAGTTAAACGATTAGATTTGCTTTTATCGAATATTTTATTTTACTTCTAAATCGTTAAGTGTTTAGTTGTGTGATTATGACAAAAATGAATACGTGCTTAAATATAAAAATAAATCCTAATATCTTTTAGGATACATTTTCATAAGATTAATTCTAAGGTTTACTTGGGGACAAGTAAAGTTCAAGTGGGGGGATATTTGATGAACTCAAATAAGTACATTTTATTACTATCATTTATCCTATTAATTTGACTTGTTTTATTATATTATGTATGAGGATTGATACTTAATCGTTTACTTTTGTAATTCTCAGTTGAAAACAAGCATTTGGTGAAACTTGGCGATTTTGGACTAAAAACGGAGTAAAATGATCAAGATTGGAGTTGGTTGTTGGAATGAAGAGAATGAAGACCACTGCCTGACTTTGAAGAATGCGCCGCATGGATTTATCCCATGCGCCGCATATGAAACTTTGGTCAACGAAGAATAACCAGCTTGTTCTGCTCCAGATGCGCCGCATCTCACTCATGACATGCGCCGCATCGCTATCAAGATCTCACCAGATACGATCCAAGATACAGGAGGACATGCGCCGCATCCAAAGATAAAGATACGCCGCATCTTCTGGCGGTGTACGAATATTCCTGAATATTATAATCTTGGACCCCACGCGAAGTTAAGTACATGCGCCGCATCTACTCCTTAGATGCGCCGCATCTCACCCTCAGACAGAAACTATAAATACCCCAAGACCAGACGAATTTCAAAGGACATATACTATAACCGAAGACCGAAGACCAGAAACCTAGGACGAATTCAGTCAAGGAAGCAGCACAAGACACACCCAAATCAAAGATACAAGAGCTGTAAGAAGGTGCTGCATGTGTTTAATTCATTAAGTAGTTTTGTTTTATTGTGTTAGTAAACTTTAATTCATCAAGATTGGTGGCTTGTGTAACGTGACAACGGAAAGGTTGCACTCCCTTAAAACTGCTTTCTCATTAATTAAAGTTTATATGTTAGTGTCTTTGGTGACTTTTATTAGTGCATTGATAACCTCTGTGGCTAGCTGAGCGTTGATCGGGTCGTCATGCCTCTGCCCTCGCCTGTTTATTAGATGCCTATGCATTCTATGGTCTGTAGAAAAGTAGGAGAAAGATAAAAAGGATAGTCATAAGTAATCATTAAGGGTTTACTCGCCGATAAGATTAGAACCAACGAGAAAGGACTTAATCTCGGTGCGTTGCATCGAACTATACACTTCATATAACACTAGCAATAAAACAAGTGACAAACTACTTATTATAAGGACAACCCTCTTATTGTCTCGAGTATTTATCTTTGTACGTGTGTGCTACTTGCTGATTCGTGCCTATTGGTTTAGTTTATTATTTAATTGCAACCAAATCGTGCCAGTCTCTCAGGCTGAACCCCCTTGCGTTAGATTAGATTGTATAGCTAACTTAATATATTAAAATACTGATTAGAATAACTAGATAATACGTTCCACTCTTAGTGATCGACACTCTACTTACCATTATATTCATACTGACCGGGTACACTGCTCGTTAAGTGTGTGTGTTATTGATAAGTCGGCTAAATATAAATTTAAAACTTGAGTAGGCATTAAAACTGCTAAACCGCAACGACACATCACGCGCATCAACAATATATTCGGGTGTTTTTAGTCATTTTTGTGCCTTAAATGGGTGTAAAATAATGAGTATTTACACACTCATCAATCCCCCACACTAAGCTATTGCTAGTCCCTAGCAATCCGATCATATGAAGCAATGAAAGAAACCAAGTATACCCCGTTTTGACTTTTTTATCTGATGCGAGAAATTTAAACTAGAACATAAATAAATAAGATGCTTGATTTTCAAAAATGGTATCATGGAACGGGATTCACACAAAATGGGTGTCTCCAGGGAATTGATATCGTCATCCTCTTTTTATACTCCCAACTAAGCTTAAACTCAATGTGCAAACGTTTTTGTAAAATGCTAACGCTACTTATACTAATAATCTATGTAAGCCGAAACTTAACTTTTCACTCCCACAATTTATTCAAGTTAGGTGACTGTGCTCATTTTCAAAATTTTGACCGCAAAAATCGACGTTTATTATGGTTGCCATTCGTTTAAGTCAAATACTAATTTACCAGGAACCTCGGAAATCTAAGGATCAAAAGGGCCTTTTCCATGTAGCGGCTTTCTTCTCGGCACATCCCAAACCAGTTGGTTTTAGGTGACCAGGCTTTTGACACCCCACAGAGAATAGTACCGGAATCAGCGGAATTTCGATTTCAAATATTTTGGATATTCCCACTAAGCTAGTATTAAATACTTAACTAAATAACAACAAACGATCATTTAGAGATTAGAGACTCAAAGACGAGATCACTCCATGTAACGGCTTTCTTCTCGGCACATCCCAAACCAGTTGGTTTTAGGTGACCAGGCTTTTGACACCCCACAGAGAATAATTCCGGAGATTTCGAACCCCTTTGAAATCAACAATCTACTAAATTACCGTTTAACCTTTATACAAAATCGACGAATCCAAGTTCAACTTCCGATTTAAATTTAAAAGAAAGCAATTTCTACATTTATTAACATATATATCTTTATTTTTGCAACATCAAAATTTATTGCATTTTGCAATATCATTCCATTTTATTTTATTATATTTTTTTCATTTTTCCATTTTTTCATCTTTTTTTTTTTTTTTTTTTTTTTACTTGTGCAACATAAATTAACGGAGCTTCACGGGAACCAAGACCTAAACGCCTTTCGGAATAAAGGATCCAAGGGCCGATTTAGAACCGTAGCTTAGGACTTATATGCTTTCTCAAAAATTAAAATAAAAAGTTGAACTCGGGCTCTATATCAAAATTGTATAAAAATTTGTTTTGCATAACAACATGATTTTGGCGTTCAAACGTTTGAAAACAGCACGTATTTAATCCGATTAGTTATCTTCTGGGAGGAAAAGCCATAGATTACTTGTATAAGCTCTAAAGAAAACCAACTATTCTACGCTTAGCATTTTCATTTGCACAAATCGTAAAACCTTAGTCTAATCGTTAAGGAAGCAGCTAGATCAACACTCTAGCAGAGTCGGGATTCCCTTTGTTCTAACCTAATCAAGACTAAACACTACTTTTTTATTGCAATTTCTTATCTAAAAATGACTAAAAATTTAAAATTTTGGTCAAAAACGGGGGTACTAGGGACTAGAAGGTACACATGTGACAAAATTCGAGAGAATCCCCCCCCCCCCATACTTAGAATTGAATATTGCCCTCAATATTCAAAGTACCGGTTACTATGCCGACACTTAGAACGTAAAAAGGTAATACCACTAGCCAAGTGTGGAACAGAAATCTCCATTTTTCACAAAAAAGTTGAAAAGATATCCCTAGATAATCGTTAGCAAAAGGATAGGATATTGGGCGGCTGGATTGAAAACAGGCGCGTCAATCAACACTATCCAAGGGAAGCCTGAAAATCAGAGCAAACAACACAAAGGCCAAGCACAGTGGGACTCCCCCACACTTAGTTGTTAGAAAGAAGAAAGAAGTCAGAAACATGGGTTGTCACCCATGTGGTGCTAATGTTTTTGTTAACCGAGTCACTAGCTTGACTCGACCCCGAATTCATTTGTCCATGGGGAAGCAAGTGGAAAACCAATCTCAATCGGACTTTCATTCAAATTGTTTGGATAAACACTTGAACATGAGAAAGTTCCACTCTGATGAGATACAACCCGCGGTATTTCAATAGAAGAAAGTATTAGGGGCGATACCGGGGTCAAATATGGTGTCCTCATTCCCGTAGGAGAAAAGGGAAAGAGCAATCACACCATATGTGATGAAGAGAAGCAAGATTTTTATTATTATCATCATGTAAAACTCTTCATCATCAGAAGCATCATCGGCTTCAACGGGAGGGAGGGTTGGGATACAATCTTCAAGAAGTAAATCTTTCAACACACCTCCTCCCACACTTAACTCGTCTTCCAGATCAAAACAAAAATGATCATATTCAGGAGGAGATATCACATGAGGGAGTTCAATCGAGAACTCCTCATGATATCGATCGTTTTCATCAAAATGAAATACATCATACTCGGGAAGAGACATATAAGAATGGGAAGTGGTATTTACACTTCCCGTCTCTTCCAAATGATCGATATCAAAACGAAAGGCTTCATAAGCTGAGAGTGAATAATCCGGATGAGGAGTGGGATTGCCACTTCTCTCCTCTTGATCATTAAACACAAGAAGCTATAAAATGCGAATTCTTTTTAAGAATTTACAAGTTCCCATAATTGACTTTATATATGCATGGCTTGATTATTTGGCTAAGCATTCGCGGATCTTATTATTTAAGATTTTAAATTTGCGAAGAACGAGAAATGATAGAGTTGTTTATAAGTTAGATTGCTAAACGTGGAGTAGTTGGATCTCTTTAGAGCTCATCGAAGTTACTTGTGGCTTTTTGTTCCCATAAGCTTGTTTCACCCAATAATAGTAATCTAGGAATAATTAAAGGTATTTTGGTTTTGGCGATAATTAGTTTTTACTCTTTCCTTAAAGAATTCTTGCTTATGAAAGTTGGGTACACATCAAGGTACTGTCAGTGTTACGGTGTAATAGACTATTACATCTTGCCGGCTCGCAACCGATGTTGGGATTGTTATAAAAGTCGTAGGACTTGGGGTTTGACAACACAAATAATTAATGAATATGATAATGTATAATAATAATCCAAAGCCATAAAAAGTTTTCTACATCTTGCCGGTTCGCAGCCGATGTTGTAGACTTCTAATAAAGGCAGAGGAAAAATTCCAAGGTCATAATAGACTATCACATCTTGCCGGCTCGCAACCGATGTTGTGATTGTTATAAAGGGCCAAGGATTAAATACGTTAATGTGCTTGAATATGTAGATAAAGTGTTATAATGCCAAACTTCGACTCCGGGGGTATCCTAATAAAAGCTTCTGTCTCTGGACTCGTAGATGAGTTGTTTCGGTCGTATATAAAAGGGATATCCTCAAAATCGTGTTAAATCAGAGACCTTGATGTGAACCTCATTTTTGTATGCAACGGTTTTCGAGGGAAGGTTTGGAAACTACTTAGCGTCTAAACTAGGTATCTTTATCGGACTAAAAATTATCGAAATGAGAATTTGAAGAAATTCATTTCTCACCAAAAATAAAATAAATAGAGGAAAATAGGAATTTGGGAATGAGAAGTCCACAATTAGCTTTCATGGGTAGTGTTAGCAATCTAACTTATAAATAACAATGATTTCGTTTTTAAGCTTAGTTTGGGGACTCGTGAAAAATCAGGGACGACGAATTTTATCCGTATGGTCACTTCTTTATGAGTCGTGTTTCCTACTCGAAGACCCTAAAAATTATTGATAAATAATGATTGTCAACAAAACCGTCACATGGTCACATAAGAAAATACAAAAATAGAATAAAAGGAAAATCGGAGAGTTTTTAGAACTTAAGATTTCTTAATCTCTTCTGAAAATTTTGCTACTTCTCAAAGTTAGTAAAAAGAGATTGGAAATTTTTGGTTTTGAAAACGTGTTTTTATAACATTGCGTGAGGACACAACAATATCTTAGTCTGGGGGAATTTTGGTATGTGCTTAAACACATACTTTTTCTTGACCAAAACCGGACCCAAATAGACCAAAAACTAACCAAAATGCCAAAAGATATTGTGTTTTTGTGTTTATATATGTGCAGGCAACAGATAAACGAAAAACAACAAAAGACACAGCAAAACCGGGAAAACGAGCACGATATTTGGAAAAGGTTAAAGAGCCGAAGCCGGGAAAGACATCTATGCTCAAAAAGTCAAAGTCAACCCTCCAAGAATCATCAATTGACAAAAGAAGCCCTTGGATCACATTTCAGAAACTTGACAAATTCAGTCCCTTTGAATTTCAGAAAGTACAAAATGGTCCTTGAATTTTACCATAACCAAAAATCACCAAAAACCAAAATAACACTCAAACCGGATCTATTTTATTCTATAAACCCAAGTCCATAGCAAATCCCATGGCCCAACTTAAACCAGCCCAACCCACTTGTTCTAACCCTCAACCCGACCCACTTTTAAATCCCCATCCCGGTCAAAAGAATAAATAAACTCAGTCAAAACAAAAACACACAACCCACACCCCGCCTTT
Source organism: Artemisia tridentata subsp. tridentata (assembly GCA_021014915.2). Taxonomy (NCBI): domain Eukaryota; kingdom Viridiplantae; phylum Streptophyta; class Magnoliopsida; order Asterales; family Asteraceae; genus Artemisia; species Artemisia tridentata. The sequence goes on from CP139509.1 coordinate 85,936,006, forward strand.
TACCCAGTTCTTCCCCAAATTACCCACAAGAACCCTAGTTACTGTTCCAATTTAATTACCACAATTAAGGGCACTTTCGTACAATCAATGGGGTTCTAGAAGATGTCAGTGATGTCAGAGTGTCAAGAAGCACAAGAATGATACGTGGCAAGCTTCTATTGGTCAAGACACCTCATAGAGGTCTGATCAAGCGGCTCAGATGATTTGCAAGTGATCTAAGGGTTGTTATTGATTTGAAGAAGCACAGAAGAGGCGCGGATCAGTGACATGGCATAGCCTAGATCCTTCTCTCTCGGGCTATAAATAGAGGACCTCATCTCCTTCATTTGTATGTAGATTTTAGAGCAAAGTTATGCTGCTAGTTTTATTTCTCAATGTATTTTAGACTAGTTTATTTGTAATTCGTACCTTATAGTTTAATGAAATCTTTTTATTTTCCTTTACTTAATGTTGTGAAATCATTTTATTGTTAAGCCTTTTTAATTCATATCTCAGTTTATTGATTTCTTTCTAATACGTGTTTCACATTCTTAATTTCAGTTTTACTCTTATTCAAAAATCACAAGAAAAAAAAATAATAAGCAAAATAAATAAATAAAAAAATTCCAAAAAAATAATGTCTCATTTTCTTATCATAGCTTGCATCCAAGCTTTAGTGTAGTTTATATAAGCTCATGTTGGCTCTCTAGCTATTGTGAATGCTTAACTCAGTTTTATATAGATCAATCTCTCATTTCTATACTCAGTCAACGAAAGTCAACTGAAAGGGTGTTATTGATTTTTGGGGTTATACTGGTAGATCAAGCAAGAATTGGAAGTGCTTGGCCTATCTAAAGATAGGCTACATTGGAAAACCCTTCTGTTCATGCTGAAGGGTGTTTTGTAAGTATCACAATCCATTTTTAGCTTATGTACTGCCTACTTTTTGTTCAGCTTATTTTCTAGTTTATTTGTCTTTGATTTCTGCATTTTTAGATTAAAAGTAGCTTAGATAGTGATAGTTTAGAATATATTATATTTCAAATCACCTAGGTATAGGATATATTGCAAAAACAGTTTTGATAAGTAGTGTTTGGCACAATTCAGTTCAGGCTTTTTACTGTTACATTGCAAGGAAAATAAAATCTAAAATGGCTAAGTTGAGGTGTTAGAAGCATAAGTCAGTAGGTATTTTAAGGATCATAGCTTAATTAGAGGTTTTTTGGTCTTTAGTGGAATTTTGAAGCAAAATCTGACCTCAATAAGCTCAGCATAAGCTGAGCTTATCTGGAACCCCACTATTGCATTTCTGAGCTACTTTTAGTTGTTGAAGTAAAATTGCAAGAGCTGTTTTGATTTGGTTAAGTTTTGCATATGTTTTACGCCAAAATCCCCAAACTGCTGTCACAGAACCATTTAGTGCAGACTTGTTTTTAAGCTGCTGATCTAGGATCTAATATAGCTTATCAAGTCAGCCTAGGATCTAGTTTTTGGCATACAGATAGCTTAGGTATTGGTCTTTTAGTACATCATCTGGTATTGGGGTTTTAAGCTTATATAGATAGCTTATTGAAGTCTGCAAATCAACTCATTCAACCTGAATCAAAAGTCTGTGCAGAATTAGTCCTATCCCCACCTGATCTAGTGCTTAATTAGATAAGCAAATAAGCTCAGAATTTGGGCAATTTTGGCCTAAGTGTAGTTTTTCAGTTGAACTTTAAGCTTTTGCTTCTGGATTCCCCTATTCAGCCTTCTCCTAGCTTATACATTAGCTGCAAATAGGCCTAGAAGCCATTTTGAATCTGAGTTAGAAATTAGCTGTGCAGAACTTTTTTTTAGCTTATTTCTTTGGCTTATTTAAACTTTCTGAATTGTATTAAGCTTGAAATAGTCCATTGCATTATCCATGAGCTTTTGAGAATTTTTGGTCAGCTTTAGCTTATTTTTAGCTTATTTTCCAACTGCTTATTTCATTGTTCTGCTTATTAGTCATTAATCAGTTCCTGAAATTATTTTTCCTAGATTTAGAATTAAGTTTTAGAATTACTCAAAATTTTTCAGATTTTTCCCAAGCTTTTTAATATTTTTAAATCATTTAAATAGTTTTAATTAGTTTTTAATTCATAAAAAGTCAAAAAAATAATTTTCTTTTTCCCAAAATTTTCTTTTTATATTTAGAGTTTAGGAAAAATTGTTTTATATTTTTAGGTCTTAAATTTTAGAATATCACTTTTTATTCACGTTTTTAAAATTCGTCGCGTTCGTTTTAAATTTTAAATTCGCGTTTTTAGATTAGTGTGCTTTAGTTACTAGTACCCTTAGCTTAAGTAGTCGTTTTTATTTAATATTTCATTGTTCGTAGTATAAAATCACCAATCATCACTCTTTTCACACAATTCACCACACATATTCGATAACGCAACGAAAACTCGAATTCAACCTTCGTTGGGACACGACTCGGGGAAAATACATCCGTTGGATTTTCCTTTGGAACTTAAAATTATCAAATCGGGTAAAGTGATTGCTTACGCTTCAAGACAACTAAAGAAGCACGAAGAGAAATATCCGACTCATGATCTTGAATTTGTGGTCGTAGTCTTTGCTTTGAAGTTTTGGAGACATTATTTATATGGTGTGAAGTTCATAATATACACCGACCATAGAAGTCATCAGTATTTTCTTGATAAGAAGGATCCGAATATGAGGCAACGTAGGTGGTTAGACTTGCTGAAAGATTATGATTGTGAAATTCGCTACCATCCGGGTAAGGCGAATGTTGTAGCGGATGCGCTAAGTCGTCAGGGTCGAAGTGATGTTACACGGATTCACTCCTTGAGAATGATTATTACATCTGATCTTTTCGATAGAATTAAGTTAGCTCAGGAGGAAGCGTTAAAAGAAGAGAATCAGGAGAAAGAACGTATCACTTCTCACATTTCTCATCTTGAAGAAGACAGCCGAGGAATTAAGACACGGTATGGGAGAGTTTACATTCCGTTTCGAAGCGACATTAAAGAATTACTTTTGAAAGAAGCCCATAAATCGAAGTATTCTATTCATCCGGGAGCTACGAAAATGTACCTTGATTTGAAAAGAAACTATTGGTGGTCGGGTATGAAAAGAGATTGCGTGAAGTACGTAGAAAGATGCTTAACTTGTTTGAAGGTGAAAGCCGAACACCAAAAGCCGTATGGGAAAGTCCAACCCTTAGACATTCCAGTTTGGAAGTGGGAGAAGATTACTATGGACTTCATTACGAAATTGCCAAAGACGAAGAAGAAGAATGATACAATTTGGGTAGTGGTCGATCGTTTAACTAAGAGTGCTCATTTTATTCCGATTAGGGAGAATATGCCTGTTCATAAGTTAGCAAAGATTTATGTTAGCGAGATAGTCGCGCGTCATGGAGTACCTATTTCCATAGTTTCCGATAGAGACGGGCGTTTCACTTCAAATTTTTGGCAAGATTTCCAAGAAGAGTTAGGTACGAAACTTCATATGAGCACGGCTTTTCATCCTCAAACCGACGGGCAAAGCGAGAGAACGATTCAAAATTTAGAAGATATGCTTCGAGCTTGCATGATTGACTTTGGAGGTAATTGGGACGACCATTTACCCCTAGTTGAGTTCGCCTACAATAATAGTTATCATGCTAGTATAGGCATGCCACCCTATGAGATGCTCTATGGTAGAAAGTGTAGGACGCCCGTATGTTGGGAAGAAGTTGGAAGGAGGGAATTGGCTAGCACGGATATAGTGTTGGCAACGACGGAAAAGGTTGAGATGATACGAGCAAGACTTAAGGCGGCACAAGATAGGTGGAAAAGTTATGCCGATAATCGAAGAAGGCCAATAGAATTCGAGGTAGGTGATATGGTTATGCTAAAAGTTTCTCCGTGGAAGGGCGTTTTTAGGTTTAAAAACAAAGGGAAATTAAGTCCGCGGTTTATAGGGCCGTTTAAAATTTTGAAACGTGTTGGCGAGGTGGCTTATGTGTTAGAATTGCCCGAAGAAATGAGAGGTATTCATAATACCTTCCATGTGTCGTACTTGAGGAAATGTCTAGCGGATGAGGCTAGTGTGGTCACTTTAGATGATATCGAAATTGATCCGGATTTGATTTCACAAAAGGATGAACCGGAAGCAATCTTAGGAAGGAAAGTGAGGCAACTTCAAAACAAAGGAATTCCTTTAGTGAAGGTGCAATGGAGACATCGTAAAGGTACAAGCATTAGATGGGAGCTAGAGGAGAAGACGAGGAATGAGTATCCTCATTTATTTCAATAGTAGATTTCGAGGACGAAATCTTATTTTAAGGAGGGGAGAATTGTTACACCCATATCCCGGTAAGGTACTAAATAAGTATATAATAAGTTATGTATTATGTTTTATGTGTTAAGTGATAAATATGTGTGATCTATTTAGAAAGAAAGAAAACTTGGAGGACTAGTCTTGCCATATGGGCAAAGTTTATTAGTTAAATATTAGTCCTTAGAATAATTGAGTAAAGTCTAGAAAAGTTGAGAGTGTGTAAGGAGTATAACTATAGATCGGTCCAGGAAAGGGAAAAAGGAGGGAACTCCATTGTTATTTTTCAAGCTATCTTGATCATCTTCAAGTGATTCCAAGACACTAGGAAGTCTTAATTTGCATTTTCCATCTCAAGTAAGTGTTATCCCTAAATTTGTTAATTAGGGTTTATGATGAGTTTTTGTAAAAAGGTTAAAGATTTATAGTGTATCATGGTAATGTTGAAATTAGCTTTAAATTGAGATGATTGTGTTGTAGGAAGCAAATAGGAAGATTGGAAGGCATTGCTAGTAAAGTGGTATTGTGAATTAAGGTAAGTATATTGGCCATAACATGTTCTTGTTAGCTTTATCATATCTTGGTATGATAATGATTTATATTGTTAGCTTTATCATGTTTAATTACATGGTAATGGTGAAGGATAGGGTATAGGGTGCGAGTTAGCTAGTTATGGATCCATCACTAGGTGTAGCTTAGTTAGTCGTTGGGCTAACTATGTGACGAGGTTCAACCTTATGGGTTGATCGTGTTTAGGCCGACTATGTTGGCGTGAGGTAAGTGCCCCTATATCGCTAGCTTAACTAGTGGTTAGACTAGTTATGGTTATGTATGATTTATGATGTTTAGCTTGTTATGCCATGTACTTACTAAGCGTTTCGCTTACATGTTTAGTTGTGATGTTTCTTGATAGGTACCGAAGGATCTAGCAAAGGTAAGGAAAAGGTGTAAGTGATTATGTAGTAGAAGACCGTACTCTTTTGGACCAAGCATATTGAAGTTGGAAGCCCCGAAGTGTCTTGTCGTGTTTTGGTATACTTCAATCCTTGTGGTCATTTTGTTATCCACGGTCTTGTGGTCATATATGGTCTTTGTTCATGTTTAGGTCAAGGGTCAAGTTTGTGTATAAGTTATGATGTTCATATGGTAATGGTTATGGTTGTAGTCAAACTTTATAGGGGTGTTTGGCAAATAGCCAAATCCACCCATTTTGGGAAGTTACGGGTCATGACGTTGTACCAACACTCTTTCAATATGTTAGAAATGTTAAGTTGTATATGAGTCCAAAAGAATATGTAGTAGTTGTCACACCTCGCCAATGGCGGAAACGCGAGTGCAACATCATGGATATCATCACAACACTTGGTGTCTAAATAGAGAAAATACTACATGCAAACAAATAGAGCAAAGTACAAACACAAAGTGTCGTAACGATACCCCAATATAAATAATCCAAATAAAATCTCCAAGGAATCTCCATTAAAACAAAGAGTTAAAAATGAAAGAAAATCAAGTATCTCAAACAAAATCCATTTTTAATCAAACTAAACTCAATGATAAGCCATCCCCAATGCAATCTAGGTCTCTTCTAATCGCGCCCTTCTATCTTAGCCTTAGAATGCTCACCTGAAAATGATGCTTAAAACGTCAACATAATGTTGGTGAGATTCATAGGTTTAAGACACACAAAACACCTTTATCATCAGTCCACTGTGATTATAAAACATAGCATAGCAGGACAGCAAAGATATATAGTTATTATACACTAGCATGCAATCATAGCTTACGGGACGGAACGTGCCCACCGATCCAAATATAAATTGGGACGGAACGTGCCCACCGATCCAAACACCACATCAATTGGGACGGAACGTGCCCACCGATCCAAATACCACCACAATTGGGACGGAACGCGCCCACCGATCCAAGTTCACAATAATTGGGACGGAACGCGCCCACCGATCCAATATAATTCCCCTTCCGGCCGGACATAATAATAACGAGTAGAGCCACTAGGGCATCTTCCCACTCGTATAATCACCACAAATAAACACCATAATAACATGTAGTATAAGTATAATAACAAATACATGTCCATGCATTTTATAACCACATAATCACAGTAACTCAAAATAATTTAAACAAGCATCATCTCCATCCCAAGTTTAAAACAAAGTAAAAATATGGGACTATGAACTCACCTCAATTCCGCAGCTTCCAAGTTACCAACACACAAATCTATATCACAAAAATAACAATCACGTTACACGCGACTAAGCTAAAAGCCATAGTCCATGTAACACACATATGATGGATGTATAAGGTTCATATAACCCACTATGGATTACCTAGACTCCATACTAATCATCACCCAATACCTTATATTCACTAAATCCCTTAATAAAAAAAACTTTCAGAAAACTCAGATTCATAGGGTACTTTCACCCACATAAAATCACAGCGAATAACGCTTTATAACTCACACCAAAAATTCACCATGGTCCTTCATAAGCATACAAGCTTGTCCCAGAAGGCCATGCACTAAAAACACACACAAGTACTCAATGAAAAATCAAACATGAAAACTATCCAGATTCGGATCTGATCAGACATCAAAAAGTTTTGACCTCATAGACCCACTCGCACAACTTATTATCGCCTAATTTTCGCGTGGAAGTCAAATATAATATAGAACTTGATTCCCACAGAAGGCCCTACCCAAATTCCACTTTCAAAGCCACCTTTGACCTCAATACTTTTACCCTAATTCTGTCCCGGTTTAACAGTTTTGACACCTTAACTCATAAAATTCGTTTGACCAACTTCCCGACCTCGAAAACACTTGTGGTTGGA